>SKCR01038567.1:0-61833 GCA_019454045.1 Zanthoxylum bungeanum | reverse complement strand
TTTCTGCTGAGAAACAGCTTTCGTCGGCGGATTTGCATTGTTATCATCTGATGCGATTTATTCGATCATCACATCGCCACGATGTATGATCCAACGAATCAGATGAAACAGTTGAAGTACATACTTGGTTCGTTGATGAGACCATTAATTCTTTAGCCTGTGCTGTAGCCTATCTCAGCTACTAACAGAACTACTCCTAATCTAATTAGGAATTTTACAGATCCAAAATTGCTTCTTTTGCTGCCTCAGCTGCAGCAATATTCCACTTTTGTTGTTTATTCGGCAACAATATCTTGCTTGGAAGATTTCCAGCACACTGTTCCGTTATTCAAACTATATAGTACCCTTATATCGACTTATAGTCATTTTTTTCGGTTTGGAAACTTGCAATGGTGAACCCAGTCACTTCAAGTTCTCATTCTCCATAGCTTAAGAAAGCATCCTTAGTTCTTCTAAGATACTTAATGATGTTCTTAACATCAATCCAATGATCATCACCTGGATTGGCCAACTTTGTGACTCCATATGCTCAAAGCATATGAGACACCAGGTCACATACATATATTTCAATGTACGAGTTCTCGGAGAGTGCCAACAACTTTTAGATCTATCCCAGTAGATCCTTATTCCTAGAATAAAGGTTGTCTCTCCCAAGTATTCTATGGAGACTTTTCATGAAAGCCAAGCTTTCACCGATTGTATTATGGGAATGTCATTTCCAAGAAATGATATGTCATCATTATATAGGACAATCATTATCAGTGCGCTCCCACTAACCTCATTATATACACAAGAATCATTTTCATTTGGAATTAAATCATATACCATTATGATTACATCAAAACGCTGGTTCCAAAAATGCAATGCTTGCTTCAATCCATAAATAGATCGAATTAACTTGCAAATCTTGTTTGCATGTTTTGGTACGTCAAAATCTTCAGGATGTTGTAAACATCCTCCAAAAGGTTTCCTTTTAAGGAAATTGATTTTGACGTTCCGCTGTCATATTTCATAAATGAAATATACAGCATTAGCAGGCATTATCCAAATGGATTTAACCATGGCAACAGGTAAAAAGTTTCGTCGTAATCGACACAATGTTGATAATGATACCTTTTCACTACAAGTCTAGCTGTGTACGTTGGTATGTTGCCATCCATGTATGTCTTCCTTGAAGACTTATATAGTACCAAAACTTGGTTGGTATACATGAAATCCATTTCGGATTTCATGACACTTTGCCATGAAAGGAGTCGATACCTTGTATCACTTCCTCATACGTAGCCAGTTCGTATCCCTCAATAAGATTGACATCTTCATGAGGTCAGATCAGAAGCCCATACCTCCCAGGTTGTTTTCTGACTCTCTCCGACTTACGCGGTTCTTGTGTATTCAAAGATTGTGGTACAGTTTCATCCCTGATGAACTGTTTGTGTTCAGTTAAAGAATCGGTGCCTGGAATAGTATTACTCCGATTTTCATCGAGTTTTACTTTCCTCTCACTTACCACTGCATATAGGTATTCCTCTTAGGAAAACCGCATGGAGAGCAACAATTACATTGTTCTCTTGTGAGTTGTATAAGTACTATACTTTGGTTACCCTAGGATAACCCACAAATTAGGCACTTATCTGATTTAGGTTCTAATTTGGTATCATCCAAACATATGCCCAGCATACCAAAATCTTCAGTAATGAGAAAACCTGGTTTCTCTCATGTTCATATCTAATATGAAATCTGTCTAACAGATTTTCATGGAACCTTATTCAAAATAAGTTTTGCATTGTTTTATGCGTATCCCTAGAAGGAAAATGGTAGCTCAGAGCGACTTATAATTAACCTTACCATGTCCAACAAAGTTTGGTTTCTCTGTTCGGACACAGCGTCAAATTGAGGTGTTCCGGGAGGAGTCCACTTTGAAAGAATACTATACTCTTTCAAATAGTCGAGAAACTTATTGCTTAAGTATTTTCCACCATGGTCTAATCGTGACGGTTTAATACTTTAGCCGGTCTGTCTATCTACTTCGAGTTGAAACTCTAAAAGTTTCTGACTTGTGTTTCATAAGATACACATAACCATAACGCGATGCCACATCCATAAAGGTTACGAAGTATTCATATCCACCTCTAGCCTAGCTAGATATGGGCCCACTTATGTCACTATGAACAAGGGCTAACAGATCGATGGCACTTGCACTTTTACCAAGTAAAAGGTATTTTAGGCACTTTGCCCAATAAACTAGATTCGTAGACATTATTTGAATTAGAATCAAATCTGTCCTAGTATCAACTCTTCGATGTGTGGATATACGAGTCTTGTTAATGTGTCCCAGACAACAATGCCACTTATAAGTCTCATCTGATTAATTCAGTTTGAGCTATTTGTTTGTCATGTTATACGTTTGAGATTCATTTATATTCAAAATATAAATACTGTTATTCACATCTAATGTGTTTATCTCAATATCATCTTTATAAAATAAAACACTTTAGTGTTCTAGAATATAAAGGTATACCCGCAGCGGTTGTTAAACTTAGATATAGAGATAATGTTTCTAGTCAAACTAGGTACATTAGAACAGTTTCCTAATTTAAGTACATACCCGAAGGGTAGTTCCTAAACTTAGGATTCTATGGTTAAAACAGCGACTTTCGTCCCGTTTCCGACTCATAGGTCGATCTCAATTGAAGTCAGTCTCCTGCTTGTCAGCAGATTCTGCATATCAGTACATATTTATGTACCACATTTAATATCAAAAATCCAATTTTGAAACTAATAGTGAACATGTTTATGACAAACATACTTGAAGCCGGAGCCTTGCCCCGCCTTCACTTCCTTCATGTCTGCTTGACCATACGGCAGTCACGCATCCAGTGACCCCGTTTGCCACAGTTTAGACAGACATCTTGGGATATGTCATTTGTCTTCCTAGAAGAGTGTGACGATTTTGCCTTTGCCCATTTTAGAAGCTCTGGCTCTACCTCCTAGAGCATAGCCATCAACTCTCCAAGAGTTTACACTCGGTTCAAAATTAACCTGCCCCAGCTTTCGGGTAGAGACTATAAGATCAAATCTTTGGTAGTCTCAGCCACGTAGGTAATGCCCAGCTAACCTAGCTGATCGACGTCAGCAATCATCTGTGACACCAAGTGCTCGACAGATGTACCCTCTGACATACACGAGCGAAAGAGCTTCTTTTGCAATTCGTACTTCTAAGATCTAAGAATAGATCTATGAAGATCCTTCAATTTCAATAACTTACTATAAGGATCTAATCCTTAATTCTGACGAAGAAATTAAGGAGTCTTTGTGGCAAGCATAATGGATTGAGCACTTAAGTTATCATTACATGAATCTTCAAAGATCATGTTCTACTATTTGCTCTACTCCGGGCTCAGGCCCGAGATGTTTCTCTATAAAATAGAATAACTTCTCAGTTCCCAGGACCATCCTGAGGTTTTATTCTCAATCTGAAAATTGGAGCCGTTTAAAGACATTTTCAGCCAGGATTATGTTTTAAACGCTAATCTTTCAGTTATCTTGATTCCAATAGTCCAACTATCTAATCAACGATTTCAGGTACTTTTGAATATAATGATTACTATAATCTAACTATATAATCAACTATAATTTTATTGGTTTAAATTCAAATATATTGGTTACTATAATCCAATTATATAATCAACTATAAATGAAGTAGTTTGAATACAGTCCAACTGTTTAATTAAAACAACATTTAATTATTAGTCCAACTAATATATATTTAAATTAATAATGACGAAAAATGAAATGAGCACGTATTGGCAAGTATCTAAACGAAATTGAAAATTTAATACTTGCCTCCCACTATTTTTCGGCGAGCCTCTAACCCTCTGTTGAGTACTCGGGAAACCTAGTTTCCTAGTGGGCTAGGATCCCGTTAAATAACACAAAACCTTGACTTTGGCCAATAAGCTATATGATATTTAACTAGGTAGATCTCTAAGATCAATTGGATCTCATCCAATTCCTAGATCCAGTAGGTGGACATCCAAGTCCGAAACATATATCTAATATATGCCAATATATCCAATATATTCCCTAACCTTTTTTCCTTTGAATCAACTAAGCCTTGGCTTTGGCACAACAAGCTTAATGATTCCAGTTAAGCGTGACCCATTGACTTTGGAAAGCTTCGTAATCGATGTCGATGGACAAGAAGTGATCTTGACTTTGGCCAACAAATCACAACTTGGACAAGACATGCGATATGGAACAAAGTTTTCATGATTCAAACACATCCGCGATGGACAAAGATCTTGACTTTGGCCAACAAACCAGTGCCAATCTTAAATCTTGAGAGAGAATCACTCAATGGAAGGAAATCACTTAATATTTGTTGAGGGTTTTTCGCGTAATTGGCAACCAATTAATTATCTTTGATTAGGTCTCATCATACACCCTTAAGCATGCGTTCTAAAAGCATAATAAGGCGCGGTAAATAAATTAATAATGATATGCGGATGGATATTAAAATATTTTGTTCCTAAAACAAATCTCTCCATTTCCTCTCTCCCGCTAGCACAAATCTTACTTCTACCCAATTACATAACACTTCTAAAGAAACCTCATTTACATTGAGGGGAATAGGTGAGAAGAGAAATACAAAGAGTCAATAGGTAATAGGCTGGACACGCAGGTATAATTTAATAAATTCTAAATTTATTACAACAATTTCCAAAATTGCCCTCACCAATCTAATATCCATCAGATATACATTATTCATACATCACATCCATGTATTCACACAAAGCATGTTATCAATCAATCTAATCCAATTAATTAATCTTGATTAGTGAGCATCCAATGTTCAAACAACGATTTGATTTGCGCGAGTCCAACTCCTTTTAAGAATAAGTACTCAAAGTACGTATTCTTGAATTATATCGAACTACAATATTAAATCCAATTTAATTCGTATTCAATACTAATTCTTTATTTAATTCCAAATTAAATAATTACACTTTATAATGAGCCTTGCGACTTAGATTCTAAATCTAATCATTACGGGTCTTAAAGCCCAATCAACATCCAATGTCAATTTAATTAAAGTCCAATGGGCTTTCAATTAATTTATAAGACATGGACTTTGGCAACCAAAGCCCAATAAGGAATCACCCTTTGCCACAAAATTAATTTAGGCCCAATTAAATTATAAAAGACCCAATTATCATATTTGAACTTTGGAAATGGTTTTAGGCCCAATTGGATCCAACCAATTATCCTAAACCAAACTTTGCCCAACCAAGCCAATTAAGCCCAAATACAACATTTTTAGCCCAATTCCAAATTAAGCCCAACTAATTAAATTCCAATATTCCAAATATCATAATTTAATCAATTAAAGAGTATTAGCCATAATTAATTATTAAATCAACATTTTCGAAATACCAATTACACAACTAATCATGCTTTAATTAACCAATTTATGTCCAACACAAATTGAAGCAAAATCAATCCTAACATGCTTCCTAAGCTCTCGGCAATATGGGACTTTTTATATCAATTTTGATTTTAATCCAATTAAATCACAAACTAATATATCCCATGCATTTTAAACATACCAATTGTCTAAAATTCTAAAATCACCAAAAGCTAGGGTTCCAAGTCTATTCGGCCAAGCCATAAAATTTGGGGAAAATTAATCCAGTTAATTTTTCTTCAAATTGATCATGCACAACTCAAAGTTAACATATTATAAGCATGCTCAAATAAACAATTTGCCTAAAACATGCTCAAATCAAAAATACCCAAATTAAAGTTAAGAACCCTAAATTAATTTCATGCTCAATAACCGCTCTGATACCATAGTTGGGTTTTCTAGGTCAAACCAAGATCTATTAAGCAATGAAACATGTGAATACAACAAAGTAAGAATGCAGAAAATACTCAATTTGATCGGATTTTGGATGCGTTGAACACAAAAATTTTCCTCTATGGAATTCGGCCAAGCTCCTTGTGTTGATCTTCAAGCTCCAAGCTTTGAGAGTTGATTCAAAGCTCAAGGATTGGTTTCCCTATCACCTTTGAATGACTCTTTTGAGTGCTAGCTCTTGAAAATTTGCAACAAATTTTCACCTTCTTGTTCCTACTAGTTTCTGCCAAGCCAAAATTGAAGAGAACATTGAGAGTGAAGCCGTGAGGGAGAGAGAGAGAATGATGAAGATGTGTGGTTGACTTGTGTCTTTGATTTAAAAAATCAAAATCAAGATATACCAAACATTTGGTAAAAAACTTCCATCATTACCAACTTGGAGTGTAATACAAGTGTCCATCATTTCCTACACCAACTTCCATCACCATAAAGGTTAATGAATGATTAGTGATGTGACTTAATGTGACTTGTGGGCCTCACTTGAATTCAAAATCCGAGTGGACCCGCAAAATAAATCTAAGGGTCAAAATCTTGACAACACATTAATGAATTTGATCCAAAAGTTGGCTTGACTTTTGTGTTGGCAAAATAATGGCCATTAGATTTATTTTGACTAAATCATAACCATTAAAAGGAGATAAAGGAGATAATGCAAAAGGATAGTAGCCCATCCCTGAACTTCAATCCTCTTTTTTTTTTTTTTTTTAACTTTGCCAGCCCCTCACCCCATCCAAGGCGAAGCCTCTTCCTAGAAGTAGTCTCCTCAGATGGTGCACCAGATGTCCACAAGTTGTAGCATCCCTTGAAGGAGACTGGACTGTGGTTGCATTTTTTTGGCTGTAAGTCAATCTTTCCTTCACTAGAATCTGCGCGCACCCCAAGCTCTTCGAGCTGTTTGAATGGTTTAATCCTGAATCCCGTGAAGATAAACATCCTGAACGGGTCCACTTAATCTTCCAATCCAATGAATTCTCTTTCACACATCTCTGGGCTGTGCCCAGCCTATTGGCCCCACCAATGTTATTATCATGATGGTCTTTCAACTGAATATGATCCCTTGTGTTTACAAAATCAGATTGAGGATGGGAGGGGCACCTTAGAATATCATCAACCGACCTCTGATCACAGTTCACATCGTCCATTCTCCCGGAAACAGTGGAATAACCACTGCTCATATGCCATGCATGGCCTTTCTAATCTCTCTGACCAAAAGAACAACTATTTTCCCTACTATTCCTGCCATATTTACCATCTCCACGTGAAACAGATATCCTGGTGCCCTCATCTTGTTCCTCGCCAGGTATGTTTCTGATTTTCCTTGCATATTCTTTAGATATATTTTGTAGATACTGTTCAAGTTCGACTGACTCATAACTTAATTTTCTGCCCATCAAAAATCATAAAACTTCCTCCTTCTAGCTTTAGATTCTTTAGCCACGGAACTGACATCCCCGGCATCGTTATCACGGTTTTTATAATCATTACCATTTCCAGCTCATCAACCTCCTCCTCTTCGTCGTCATCATGATTAGGCATGTCAACTTCAACTTTGATAATTTCGTCTCCGAACTCTCTTGTTAGCAATATGGTTCTTTCTCCAGGATTTTCTTGAATTTTAAAAGGAGACTCATCCGGCATTCATCAACGCTGGGTTGCTCGGCGCAGTCGATCTCAGATTCAAGTACTCGAATAAGATTCTCGTCGGAGGTGGGATTGGTACAGAAATTTCGTAGAAAGGGAATGACGGTGGTCCTATTCAGAGTTCTCTTCTCGACGCTGAGAACGATGGAGATTGCATTGCGGAAAGTTCTTTGAGAACCGACTGCGCGGATTGCGAGGGGAAGTGCAGTGGAGGAAGCTCTGCGAAGAATCAAGTTAAGTGCCATTTTAGAAAGAAGAGGAACGAGACTTTTAGGGTTTTTCTTTGGGGGAGTGGCTACTTGGGTTCTTGTTATTGTGTTCAGTGTGGGGGCAGTGGTTTTCTGTTGTGCCGTGTATGTGTGTGGGGGCAGGAGGAGGCCGAGAGAGTCATTAGGGTTTATTTTAGTTGTTGTCCATGAGAGACGGTAGAGAGAAGTGGGAGAAGCCAGGGTATTATTTTTTTTTTTTTTTTTTTTTTTTTTTTTTCTTATTGGCGTGAGTTCCATGGGCTGAAGCCAGGGGATTAGGGTTAGTTTAGGGGTCCTTATATAGTGGTGTATTAGGATTAGGGTTTTGGATGGGTGCATACGGGCTTTTGGTAGGTGCATGGGTTTTGGGCCAAGGTTAACGTTTGAAACAAGAATCGACTAAGTGAACCCGCGGCTAACTAGCGAATTTAAATTTGATGAGCGATTAATTTTTTGAATTTTCCCTTCCGACGTCCGCTTCCCGTGACTCTCGCGACTTATAGGGTAGTGCCTCCTTACGAGGCTCATCATTGGGCTTTCGATCTGCCGCTTCGCCACGATACATGATGCCATCAAGGTAAAAAGGGATATGCAAAATATATGAGACAAAGTTAACTAAAGCAAAAATCACAAGCAATACAAGGCATTATTTTGGGGCCGATTCTCTATCCCCAGTGTAGTCGCCAGACTATAGACAACAGAAATCGGCGACGCATACTGTTCCAAGCTCGCGGCCTGGTTGGGAGTACGAAATAGCCCGCGGGGGACTAAACTGGAGAAATAAAATGGAGTCGGCACCCAGTGTGAACTGGGAAATGATTTAAGGCCGCACTCACCCCTCGCAAGAGAAGACCTCAAACCGTTGGGTTCGGAACGGTCCCTTACTTATGCAAATTGTAATAAAGTGATTTATACGATAGTATAGCCAAGTCTTGTGCAACGCATATAAGATAATTCAAATAACATAAAAGTTTGCATACCCATGAACATTAATAGAAAAAATGGAAGCATATTACATTAAATAGTACAAGGTGCGGAAATGGAAATAATAAATAATCAAAGGTGGAAAAACGTCAATGAATAAATAGCAAATAAAAAAAAAGATATTAATCAGGCTTATGCAAGTATTTCCCAAGTGATACGTGGAGTTGTATCCCATGTACAGACCGCACTACCGTCCATTCGGATTCGGCTATGGAATTTACGTCTGGGTTTCCATCCGATATACCGCAAGGGATAACACGCAAGCATCAACACAACAAAATCATTAACCCAATTTGACATGCATGAAATATGATAACGCATATAACAATAAATAACCGACGAGACAAATATGCGAATTAACAAGAATGATAAATAACACAAAACAAATGCGGAACAATAAAACGATAATAAACGTAAATCAAATACGAAATAATAAAAGACTAATAATACGAAATAAAGGCGGAATAATAAATATGTGACCAAATAATTTGGTCGTTTTCAATATAGGACTTCGCATACCCGGTTGGACGTATTCCACGTCCAACCGAGCATGTCATTTCCAGGACGACAAAATAAAGGGTGCCCTCAGGTCTTACCTTTTATGTCGCTTCTCGGGAGTGCGTTGAGACGTCGCCGGAAGAGTTAGCGTTTCTGTTTTTCTGGTTCGCTGGTTAACTGTTTCCGCTTACTGTTTTTCTGTTTCAGGATGGTTCAGCTTGAGGCTTTGACATGCATACTCATTAAGGTCAACTGCCCATCCCGTAACAAGATTTGTACCAGACAAATTTGCACCTAGGAAGTTCTGATTATTTTCAATGGATCAATAATTCTAGACCTGACCATATCTACATATTCGCCTTTAGCAGCATCATACCCAAGATCGGCGTTATCCTGCTCCAGTAGCTTCCTAACGACAACAGCCCCCTCAACTCTTGCGTTAGAGGCAATTGTGTGCACTGACATCTTTAGAGAATTCTGAATAATCTGGACACCGATTTCCTGGTCAAAGTTAGCAGATGACAACTTGTCCAATTCTTTTGCCGCATATAGAAGGGCAACACCACCACCTGGTACAATACCCTCTTCAACAGCTGCCTTTGTAGCATTCAAGGCATCAGTAACTCTATCTTTCTTCTTACTAACTTCAGTTTCACTAGCTCCTCCAACCTTCAACACGGCAACACCACCAGAAAGCTTTGCCAATCTTTCTTGCTACTTTTCCTTATCATAATCAGAAATGCTATTCTCAATTGTAGACCTAATCTGCTCACATCTTTCCTCAATGGATTTCTTATCACCAGCCCCATCAAGAATAACAGTGTCATCTTTGTTCACACACCAATCAGGAACTTCAATCCCTTTTTTTTTACTTTGCCAGCCCCTCACCCCATCCAAGGCAAAGCCTCTTCCTAGAAGTAGTCTCCTCAGATGGTGCACCAGATGTCCACAAGTTGCAGCATCCCTTGAAGGAGACTGGACTGCGGTTTTATTTTTTTGGCTGTAAGTCAGTCTTTCCTTCACTAGAATCTGCGCACCCCAAGCTCTTCGAGCTGCTTGAATGGTTTAATCCTGAATCCCGTGAAGACAAACCTCCTGAACGGGTCCACATAATCTTCCAATCCAGTGAATTCTCTTTCACACATCTCTGGGCTGTGCCCAGCCTATTGGCCCCACCAATGTTATTATCATGATGGTCTTTCAATTGAATATGATCCCATGTGTTTACAAAATCAGATTGAGGATGATAGGGGCACCTTAGAATATCATCAACCGACCTCTGATCACAATTCACATCGTCCATTCTCCCGGAAACAGTGGCATACCCACTGCTCATATGCCATGTATGGCCTTTCTAATATCTCTGACCAAAAGAAAACCAATTTTCCCTACTATTCCTGCCATATTTACCATCTCCACGTGAAACAGATATCATGGTGCCCTCATCTTGTTCCTCGCCAGGTATGTTTCTGATTTTCCTTGCATATTCTTTAGATATATTTTGTAGATACTGTTCAAGTTCGACTGACTCATAACTTAATTTTCTGCCCATCAAAAATCATAAAACTTCCTCCTTCTAGCTTTAGATTCTTTAGCCACGGAACTGACATCCCCGGCATCGTTATCACGATTTTTATAATCATTACCATCTTCAAGCTCATCAACCTCCTCCTCTTCGTCGTCATCATGATTAGGCATGTCAACTTCAATTTTGATAATTTCGTCTCTGAATTCTCTTGTTAGCAATATGGTCTTTTCTCCAAGATTGTCTTGAATTTTAAAAGGAGACTCATCCGGCATTTCATCAACGCTGGGTTGCTCGGCACAGTCGATCTCAGATTCAAGTACTCGAATAAGATTCTCGTCGGAGGTGGGCTTGGTACAGAAATTTCGTAGAAAGGGAATGACAGTGGTCCTATTCAGAGTGCTCTTCTCGACGCTGAGAACGACGGAGATTGCATTGCGGAAAGTTCTTTGAGAACCGCCTGCGCGGATTGCGAGGGGAAGTGCAGTGGAGGAAGCTCTGCGAATCATCAAGTTAAGTGCCATTTTAGGAAGAAGAGGAACATGACTTTTAGGGTTTTTCTTTGGGGGAATGGCTACTTGGGTTCTTGTTATTGTGTTCAGTGTGGGGGCAGTGGTTTTCTGTTGTGCCGTGTATGGTGTATTAGGATTAGGGTTTTGGATGGGTGCATACAGGCTTTTGGTAGGTGCAGGGGTTTTGGGCCAATGTTAACGTTTGAAACAGGAATCGACTAAGTGAACCCGCCGCTAACTAGCGAATTTAAATTTGACGAGCGATTATTTTTTTGAATTTCCCATTCCGACGTCCGCTTCCCGTGACTCTCGCGACTTATAGGGTAGTGCCTCCTTACGAGGCTCATCATTGGGCTTTCATGCAAAAATACAGTGTCTACAGCATGACCTAGTCATATTATCCCGATGACTGTAGTACATAAGAGTACTAGTTCTGTATCCTACGTGATCATCATCTCCATTTGACTGGAGTGATACTTCCATCTTGACATCACACCCAATACACTACGATTCTCAATAAACCCAGAAGAGGCGTACACGGAACCTGTTAAAGCCATGGATGACCAAAACCAAAGTATATTGATTGTCGCAAGTATTAGCGATATAAGTCTCAGGTTAATACCAAATACACCTACCCTGATTCGGACTTCCATAGACACATAGTCATACTACCAATGGAATTCTGAGGGGTATATCTAGAGTGAAGCTGTTTCCGTACCATCGGTAAACACAACCTCCTATCACACTTGCATAAGTATCCAATACTTAAATATATGAGAACTATGTCGTTATGCTCCCACAATGCGCACAAGTGCAATACTAGTCTATTCCGCATTATCGATGTCCAGTCTCGATAATACTACGACTAGGGATATTTAATGATTAAACCTTGGTGGATTGATACTGTCTCATATCATCTCAATCCGTAACTAATCATAAGGACTTTTATCATTTATATATCCCGGTAATCCAATTACAAATGATAAAAGAGCAATTTCCTTTGTCACATAGTTAATTTGTACAATAACACCATGTTCTGTCTAAATAGTGATGCTATGGGTCATAATTGTCCAACAATCACATCCTTTGTACAACATGACTCAGAGTCCCTCTGCGAAGCTTGGGAAAGGTACAAGGATTTTCTCCGGAAATGTCCTCAATATGAGATTACAAAGTGGCTACAAGTCCAAACTTTCTATAATGGACTTTCTGGACTAATGAGAACCATAGTTGATGCTGCTGCTGGTGGAGCTTTAATGGCAAAAGGAGAATGTCAGACCTGGGATTTAATTGAAGAAATGGCCAACAACAATTCATTGTGGCCAACAGAAAAGAGCATGATCCAACGAATTGCAAGAATTTATGAAGTTGGAGCCAACACAGCAGTGAATGCCAAGCTGGATCTGATTTGCAAAAATCTAGAAACTCTTAACATGAAGGTTAATGTTGGATCCACAAGTTCACCATATGGAGGAGCACCAGAATCAGAAGCAAACCAACATGAAGAAACCGTGAATTATGTCAACAATTTCAACAGACAGATGAACAATCCATATTCCAACACCTACAACCCAGGGTGGAGGAATCATCCCAATTTCGCATGGAGCAACAATTCAAGGCAAAAGAGCAATCCACCACCCGAATTCCAACAACAAAACAAATGCCAAAAGTATGAGAAATAACCAGATATAAAAGAATTGATTGCAGAGATGTTTAAAAAGAAACAAGAAACATACGATGCTATGTTTCAAAGTCAATCTGCTTCTATAAAGGCACTGGAAAATCAAATTGGACAACTGGCCAATGCTCAGAGTTACAAACCGCCAGGTAATCTTCCCAGCAACACAGAACCAAATCCAAGGAACTGAGGGAAGGAGCAATGTCATGCCATTACCTTGAAAAGCGGTACTGAAATCAACAAAGATGTTGGAATCAAAGCATCCATTGAGGAAGTTTCAAAAGAAACAGAGCCACGGATGGAGGAAAAAGAAGCAAAGGAAAATGATCGAGAAAGACTCACTCCACCTGCACCTTTTCCACAGCGACTCCAGAAAAGTAAATTGGACAAGCAGTTTGCTCGATTCTTGGAGGTCTTCAAAAAGATACATATCAACATTCCATTTGTAGAAGCTTTGGAAGAAATGCCCAGCTATGTCAAATTCATGAAAGATATTTTGTCACAAAAGAGGATATTGGGAGAATACGAGACAGTAGCATTGACATAAAAATGTAGCGCCATCATTCAGAGGAAACTTCCCCCGAAGTTGAAAGATCCTGGCAGTTTCACTGTCCCATGCACCATTGGAGAACATTACATCGGTAAAGCTTTGTGTGATTTAGGTGCTAGTGTTAATTTGCTGTCTTTTTCGATTTACAAGAAATTACAAATTGGAGAAGCAATGCCCACATCAGTCTCTCTGCAACGTTCTGATAGAACGCTCGCATTTCCGAGAGGATTAGTTGAAGATGTGTTAGTCAAAGTCGACAAACTCAGTCTCCCAGCATATTTCATTATCCTTGAAATGGACGAAGACAAAGATGTACCTATCATACTCGGGAGACCATTCTTGGCTACATGTCGAACTATTATTGATGTACAAAAAGGAGAACTAACCATGAAAGTGCATGACCAAGAAATTACATTCAATGTTTTCAAAGCCATGAAATTCCGGAGTGATGAAAATGAAGAGGAATGTTTCAGAATTGATGTTGTAGATAATATCATCTGTTGGGATGTATGCCCTAGAGCTACATGTAATGTAAACGACTTTATATGTTATGAAATAAAATGATGCATTATTCATTTATCAAAGTGTTTGTTTAATTTCGCATATTATAAATTACCTTGTATACCCTAGATTACTTAGTGTATGTGTGTCATACACAAGATGATTTAAGTCTGAAGTTAGTAATCTTAAATAGTCCATAGAGAGCAAACAAAGTGGGTACTTTATTGGTGGTTTATCTATAGATGTGGTCCATTTTATATTGTATGGCGATCTTGATCTGGATCGTCCATGTAGAGACATGAGAATGGATGTACCTTATATGATGTGATCATATAGGACTGGACCCATATGGAAATGAAATTCTTATAATATCCAATAATCAAAAAAAGTCATTTCGATCTACTAGATGGTCATATATGGATTGATCTTAATCCTGAGTGTACTACGAACTCCTGTATGTCAAACTATGTCCTTTGATATATAAAGGTGAGGTTGGTGTAGCAGTCATGACCAATAGCTACGTACTTTAGGGGCATGGCCTGTTGTGTAGCTACAAATGTTTTACATAGACATGGAGTTCACTCCTTCCTGCGAGAAGTAGAGGAGTATCTTTCTTAAGGGTTGATTCGGTACTTGAACATTTATAGCGCTCAAGTATTTCTATTACGAATAGAAAGATTAAAATTCATAATCGTTATGAATAAATCGTTCATTAGAGAATCAATGGTACTTAAGGTAAAAAAATTAGAGGGGTATAACGGACATTATGACCCGGCTCTAATTACGAGATACTCGTGAAGGGTTAATCTATATGTAGTGACTATATCGATGGACACTAACTTGGTTCAGCTTAATATATCATCTGGGCAACGACAGTGCAACTTCAAGTTTCCAGTGGAATAACCAGTGTTAATAATTTGGAATAATTAATTAAGAGCTTAATTAATATTTCGAGATTATTGGAGCTCGGAACCGTAGGTCCATTTGGTCCCCGTGCTAACTCGATTTACTATAGCAGATTTAATATAATTGGATAGTCCAATTATATACTCACAAAGGTATAAATATTATTAATATGATTAATAATATTATTTTGTCACACTTGGAACTATATATTAAAAGTTAATATATGGTTTTTAATAATTACATGATAATTATTAAAATGAACAAAATTAAATTATATTTGATATAATTTAATAAGGCTAAACTTGGAATTTCCAATTTTTGGGTTTTGGAAACCCTTGGTATTATTTTGGAAGTTATGACTTTCAAAAGGTTAATTAAATATTTATTTTTGTAATATATATTGGCTTTATGGAAAGTTAATTTTGGAGTTGCAAAAAATAATATTTTCATATGCCTTGGCCGATTCTTTGATAGTGGGAGAGGATATGGTTTTGTTTTATTTTGTAAAATTAAACCCTAAGTATAAAAAAGAAAATATAATTCTTCTTTTGAGAAGCATCTCATTCTAACTCTAGCCACCTTCTTCTTCTTCTCCAATTCTCTCTAAAGTTGAGAAATCAAAAACAAAAGAAAAAGAATAAAAACAAATAATCAAACTAACAAAAGCTGTTTGTGTGACTCAATCCCTAAATCATTTAGATATTATCTTGTGAGTCTTGCCCACACTAGTTTCCGTTGGTAATAAGACATAGCTCGGAAGACATTGTAGTGTCAAACTTTTCCTCATCTTCATCTTATTTTCTTGTTCACGGCAGTGAGGCTATATATTGCTCATTGTCGCCCCTTTGCTTAGTGAAACGGAACCCGGTTTGGTTTTGTTTTAATCCAAATTTTTGGGGAACATATAGTGCATTTTTGGGCTGTGTTGGGCCTGTTTTCAAGTGAAAAATCAGAACCAATACACAATCACTGTACACGCAATTTCAGGGGCTGTTCGGGAGTATGTTGGGTACATTTCGGGTGATAAAAAAGTCTGATTTTATGCTGCTGTTTGAGGGTTGTTTGGGGGCTGTTTCGAGGCTGAAATTTTACTTAAAACAGTAGCAAAACTTCAGTGGTACTGCTGGTTCCATTCGGTAATTAAAGGAGAAGGGTAAAAAAAAATTTCAAGTCCGATCTGTGTGCCTAAATCGTTTCCGCTGCGCGAGGAAAACATTTCCCACATCATCCAGGATACTGATGCAATGCCACCTCCCACGAATAAACTTGAAGCTTGCATCACCAACATGACTGATAGCGAGCTAGATGATGAAATTCTGGAATATATCAACTATCTTGACAGACCATTTCGCTTCAAATCGACACCATAGGTAGAAAGTTTGGAATTACTGAAAAATGAGTGAATCAAGCCCTCGATTGAAGAACCATCGCAGCTGGAACTAAAGCTACTTCCGAGCCATCTCAGGTATGCATTCTTAGGAAACCCTTCTGAATTACCTGTGATTATTTCTTTGTCGCTAACATTGGAGCAGGAAGATAAATTACTGAGAGTGTTACGAGAACACAAGAAAGCCATTGGCTGGACTATAGTAGACATTCGAGGCATTAGTCCATCATTTTGCATGCACAAGATTCTGATGAACGATGAATACAAAGCCACAGTGGAGCATCAACGGAGACTCAATCCAATCATGAAGGAGGTCGTGAAGAAAGAAATTATCAAATGGTTGGATGTCGGCATCATCTACCCCATCTCTGACAGCACGTGGGTGAGTCATATGAAATGTGTACCAAAGAAAGAAGGAATTACTATAGTCACAAATGAAAAGAACGAGATGATTCCAACAAGAACGGTGACTGGATGAAGAGTATGCATGGACTACAGAAAGCTGAACAAAGTAAGAAGGAAAGATCATTTTCCATTACCATTCATTGACCGGATGCTAGACTGATTGGCGGGACATGAGTTCTACTATTTTCTGGATGGATACGCGGGGTATAATCAGATTGCCATCGCCGTAGAAGATCAGAAGAAAACCACTTTTACATGTCTCTATGGTACTTTTTCTTACCGCAGGATGCCATTTGGACTATGTAATGCTCCTGCCACATTTCAACGTTGCATGATGGCCATATTCTCTGACATGCTAGAACAAAGTATGAAGGTTTTCATGGATGATTTTTCTATGTTTGGAGACTCGTTCGACCACTGCTTGCAAAATCTGGAAAAAGTGTTACAAATGTGTGAAGATACCAACATGGTACTCAATTGGGATAAATACCATTTCATGGTGGGGGAAGACATTGTCCTGAGACATCAGATTTCACAAAAGGAAATCGAGGTAGACAAAGCAAATATCGAGAAAATTGAAAAACTACCTCTACCAATAACTGTTAAATGGATTTGGAGTTTTCTGAGACATGCGGGCTTTTATAGGAGATTTATCAAAGACTTTTCCAAGATTGCGAAACCTCTGTGCAATCTGCTAGAGAAAGATGTGCCTTTAAAATTCACCAAAGAATCCAATGAAGCTTTTGAAATCTTGAAACAGAAGCTAGTATCTGCCTCATCATAGTAGCACCAGACTGGACCCTTCCATTTGAGGTGATGTGCGATGCTAGTGATTTTACTGTAGGTGCAGTTTTGGGACAACGCAAAGCAAAAATTTTCCATACCATTTACTACGCTAGAAGAACTCTGAATGAAGCTCAACTCAACTACACAACCACTGAAAATGAGTTGCTTGCAGTTGTGTTCGCTTTTGCTAAATTCCGCTCCTATCTGATGGGTCCCAAAGTGGTGATCTACACAAATCATTCAGCAATCAAATATTTGATCGCAAAGAAAGATGCTAAGCCCAGATTGATCCATTGGGTGCTTCTACTGTAAGAATTTGATGTGGAGATCCGAGATAGGAAAAGGACAGAAAACCAAGTAGCATATAACTTATCGAGGCTCGAGAATGGAGAAACAGCTGGCAATGAATTGACAATCAAAGAAAATTTTCCAGATGAACAGTTGTTTTCCATGAAACAACACGATGTCTCTTGGTATGCTGACTATGTAAATTACATAGTATCGGGAAAATGGCCGTTGGAATAGACACATCAGCAACAGAAGAAATTCTTCAAGGAAGTCAAACATTATGTCTGGGATTAGCCGTACCTATTCAAACGCTGTGCTGATCAATTACTGAGACGTTGTGTTTCACAGGAGGAGGTCAATAGTGTCCTGCAGCATTGTCATTCATCACCATACGGTGGACACTTCAGCGGAAATAAAACTGCAGCCAAAGTCTTACAATCAGGTTTGTTCTGGCCCATTCTGTTTAAAGATGCTTACTTATTTGCTCTTCAATGTGACAGGTGCCAGAGAACGGGAAATATTTCGAGGAGAAATGAAGGATCTCTGCAAAATATTCTGGAAGTGGAGATATTTGATGTATGAGGGATTGATTTTATGGGACCCTTTGTTCCATCATTCGGAAACCTGTACATATTGGTTGCAGTAGACTATGTCTCCAAATAGGTTGAAGCAATAGCACTGCCATCAAATGATTCAAACGTGGTGATAAAATTCCTTAAAAAGAATATTTTCACTCGCTTCGGAACACCTCGAGCAATTATCAGTGATGGTGGCACATATTTCTGTAACATATATTTTGATGCACTCCTATCCAAATACGAAGTTACTCATAAAGTTGCCACTCCTACCATCCACAGTCAAATGGACAGGTTGAAGTTTCAAACAGAGGAATTAAAAGAATCTTGGAGAGGACCGTTGGATCAACAAGGAGGGACTGGTCTACAAACCTGGATAATGCTTTATGGGCCTACCGGACAACTTACAAAACACTCATTGGTATGTCCCCATATCAAATGGTGTTTGGGAAAGCATACCATCTACCAGTGGAGTTGAACACAAAGCGTACTAGGCATTGAATAAGTTAAATCTTGATCCACAAGCAGTAGGAGAGAAAAAGCTCCATCAACTCAACGAATTGGAGGAATTTCACCTACAAGCTTATGAAAATGCTAGATTATACAAAGAAAAGACCAAGAAATGGCATGATCGAAAAACAGTACGTAGACAACTTGAACCATGGTAGCAAGTGTTGTTATACAATTCAAGGTTGAAACTTTTCCCTGGGAAGCTCAAATCAAGGTGGTCAGGTCCATTTGTGATTACTCAGGTTCTACCATATGGAGCTGTTGAGTTACTTGATCTCAAAACCAACGAAACATTCAAAGTTAACAGCCAGCGTGTCAAGCACTACTGGGAAAAATCATTTTAGCGACAAAAAGAAAGTGTCACACTTTCAGATCCAGCCTAACATTCGGACATTCATGTTTAGCTGATGACGTTAAACTTAGCGCTAGCAGGGAGGAAACTCATGCAATTTGTGTATATATTTAGATTTGGTGTGTTTTATTTTTGTGTGTTTAATTTGTGTAGGTAAAGTCACATTTCACGATGGAATACATTCTCGCAAATCTTCACAAACAATTTCATTCTCTCCCTCAAAATGATCTGATGAAAGTCTACAAAGCTCGCATGGAACGAATGAGACTACTGATGATCAAAGGTATTCCTAATGACATTCGTTGGATCATTGAAGCACAGGTCCAATTGGCAGGTGAGTCCTCTAACTCTTTTTATTTCATATATGTCTGGTTTAGGAAGAAGCACATATGCTAAGAAAAGAAGTGCTAAAAGAATGGGTGTCTGCTATAAATATGCACGCATGACATGTAATACTCGTTGTCGTTCTTTAGGAATGGTATTTGATAACTGTGAAGATAAAATTAAATTCATTATGGATGACTTGAGTAAGGAGTATTTGGATGATATATCATTGACTCTTGAGATGCATTCTAGTGGATATGTGCATCATGCAATTCATATGTTATATACACAAATCTGAAAAGAAAGACAACATTTAAGTCTCGGGAATCTGACTTTAAAAGACCATGTTTTCCAATTTATAAGAAAATTGGATGGGAAGCTTGTCCTTGACGCATAGACGTCATTCAATCCATTTTATGTATATACATATTATTTTATTTGTCTTTAACTAATAATTGTGATTTATTTTGTTATTTTCTTTTATTTTCTTCGACAGGATCCAGACTTTTTGACTTTCATGATTTATTTTACTGTTTAACTAATAATTATCATCTAACAGGTACTAATGCTATTATTACTTACCCTTTTTCAGGTGTTATAAATTCAACTCATCATTGCACTGTTGAAGACATTCAACATTGAGAAATAATAATGGAAGCAACTTCAAGAAAATGAGTTCTAAACATCTGTGTATTTTACGGTACTAGTATTGGTTCAAAGCCAGAGTTCGTTGAGGCAGCACATGAATTGGGTAGAGTCATAGCTGAACGGAATATGCACCTAGTATATGGCGGTGGCAATCTTGGACTAATGGGGATCGTTTCAAGGGCTGTACATGAAGAAGACAGTCAAGTCTTGGGAATCATTCCAAAACCTTTGGCAGAGGTGAACCTTATAGGACCATCAAAAAGAGAGGAATTAATCATGCCAGGTATGTCCGAGCGACTAGTGGAAATGATTAATCGTGCCGATGCTTTTATTGCTTTGCCAGGTGGCTTGGGCACGATGGAGGAAATTTTTACAGTACTATCTTGGGCGAACTTGAACATAACCGATTGGACTGTTTAACGCTGATGGATTTTATGATTTTCTTTGTGTGTTTCTTGATGATGCCCGGAGAAATGGGTTTATGTCAAAACCTGTAAAAGAACTCATTTTCACTGCCAGAACTGTCCATGATTTGCTTGACCAACTCTTAGCCTTTGAACCACAAATTGACCATATCCTTTCCAAGATTAATTGGTCTGATAATGATCGTGGTAAAAAGCGTCGGATAAATCTTGGATCTTAACCTTTAATTTTAATTTTAGAATTTCAGCTAACCAGGAAATGTTTTCTAAACTCCTCTTCTACTTTTTAGACATTGGGGACAATGTCTCATTTAGGTTTGGGGGAGCAAAATAGTTGACTAGTATCTTATTTTTATTGTATTATTTTTATTGGATTAATAGTAAAAAAATTTCAAAAAATTCAAAAAAAAAATAAATTACAAAAAAATATTTTGTTTTGTGTTTTTAACTTGACTAATCTGGTGAAATTGGTGTGAGTTAGCCATGTAAGGAATTTCCACTCCTGATACGTATCTCAACCTATTTCGTAACAAGTTAATTTTTATTTATTTCCTTTTGAATTATTTAATTTGTGAATTCTCCATAAAACTGATTAAAATGGATCTTCATATACTTAGTTGACAGGTATTATCAATATACATGGTAACATACGGACATGAGTTGTAATTGAACAGTTTGTAATATTCAGTGCTCTAATTTAATTGGAGGAAGCATCTAAAAAAAGCGATGGAATAAAAAAAACATCTGAGATCCGAGTAATTAAGTCTGAAGGGGTGTTTTATTACCTAGTGCCCTAAAACCAACTGGTTTGGGAGTCACTGACCCAAAGCTCGCTACATGGATTGAAGATGTTATAAAAAATATATATTTATCTGAAATCTGAGTAATTAAGTCTTTAAGGGTGTCTTAACACCTAGTGCCCTAAAGCCAACTGGTTTGGGAGTCACTGGCCTAAAGCTCGCTACATGGATGAAAGATATTGTATATATAAAAAAAAATCAGAAAAATATTCTATTGCTTAAAACGGTATGAATTCTGATATAACTTTAGGACATAAATATTACACTCTTTTTAACTACACTTATCAATATTGTGGGCACAATGAGTTGATTAATACTTTGTTAGTTGTGTATATGAAGAATGGTAAAAATAATCGGAGAATTTACTTATTTGGTAATTTAGAAAGAAAGCAAACAACTACTAACTTGGATAAGAAGTTTCACTTGTTTAGTCACTAACTTGTTTATTATCTTTTCTCTTGTCTTTTTACTTTTGTGTGCATTAGTTTTATTATCTTTTTGCTTTTGTGTCCATTAGATTGACGTTTGTGGGTATCGTCGCTGTAAGCCCTCACGAGACTACAACTCGTCCACTAGGGACACTTAAGGGTTTAAAAGCTTGTTGCATACGATAAATGCAACTGTGATCCCTATGAAAGTGGCTTAGTTTAATTTTTATTTTAAAGATGTTTATGTTATTTTATTTATTTGTTTTGCTCGAGGACTAGCAAAATGTTAGGTTTGGGGTGGGTGTGATGAGTGGTAAATAGATCATTATTTCCCACTCATTTGACTTAATATTTTGCATAGTTTCTTGAGTTATATGAATATTTTGATATGTTTTGTGTTATTTTGTAGATAAATAAAATAACAGGATTCCCTGGAGGCAATTCGGGGCCAAAACAACGGAAAACGAACAAAAAAGGCAAAAATGTAAATTTACTGCTAAAATACGCCATTTGCTAAAATGCGCCGTGCTAAAATACGCCGTCTACTATCATGCGCCGCTAACATGTGCTGGACACCTGTCACAATCAGAGAAGTTTGCTAACATACGCACTTGCTAACATACGACTGCCACGTGTCACCATCACAGAAATCTTGCAAATATGCACCGAACACGTGTCATCATCCCATGTTACCGACAAAACATGTCATTGCTGACATCAGCGTCGCGACGCGCATAGCATTCTGCATCGCGCGGCTGAGCCAATAATTCAGATGCCGGCAATGCCGACGCCACGTGTCACCATCTCTGCGAAGCCCGTGCCACGCGTCCAATATCTACGGCGCGTCACGACGTGAGGGGCCAGGGTTTGCCTATAAATTGAGGCCGATTTCAGAATTCTAATTCATACTTTCTTCTAAGGAATTCCTTAAGAATACTAAGAATATTGTATCTTGCTTGTTTATTTACAGTTTTCTGTATTTAATTTTATTTATTTTACGCAACAATACTTTCTTTTCTTTACTTTTCAGTCTTTATTTTACTGTTCAGTATGAGGAGGTAACTCCCCTCTGCTGGGGTTAAAGGTTAAGCTTTTATTACTAATATTTAGATTAATCTCCCTTAAATATAATATATAAACTATTTAAAACCTGACTTAATGGGATACCGCCTTTATGGTCAGTTGGACTTAATTAAATTGATTTTAACCTGACTAAATTGGATACTGCCTTTATGGTCGGTTGGAATTAATTATAAATTTGAATGAATCATGATACCGCCTATATGGTTGGTTGGTAATTATCACGCAAAGTTAATATATTATAATAAGAGAGATATCTAAAATAGAAGTAATAAAAGTGGATCTTCTAACCCCATCATTTTCTTTATTGTACCTTTTTACTTTCAAGCATTTACTTTATGTCATTTATTTTATTAAGCTTTTAGTAGTCTTAGATATGTGTGGTAACTAAACCCGTTATCTGGGGATGTGATGAATTCCAATATCACCGGTTTATTAGAGGTTATTTCATGTCTTGGGTAATATAAAGGTTTATTTATTAAGTCTTAAGCTTAATGCTTCTTGTTAACTGGCCATTAATAAGATTGATTTGGTAAACTTAAAATAAACTTGACGAAGGAATTTTAGGTTTCAGCCTTAGACTTAATAGACCACGATCTCCCTTAAGGATTAGATACCCTTTAATAGATTTCCTTCTAGGATAGACATATACTTGTCGGGGCGGGTAGCCACAATTGGAACTTAATCTTAATGAATTCAGGTAACTTGGTTAGCATAGACATATGATTAATTGAGTTACATTGGGTATTTTCATCTGACCATCGATAAAGGCTTTTACATAATTTTGTGTTCCAGATTAATAAACTAATATATTACACAAACATGAGATAACCACTTCATCTTTAAAAGATATTAGAAGGATTCACAACCCTAGATAGTTTAATAATATTGATTTTATCTTTAATTTACTTCGCGCTATTTTTTACTTGTTTTAGTTCAAATTCATCATCAAATCAAACGTCCAATCTATTAGATACTTGTAAAAATTTGGCTTCATAAATTAATAGCTTAGGTATTAAGTCTTCGTGGGATTGATACATTTATACTACTTGAATGATACGTGCGCTTGCGTTATACGTGTGTGATCACGCCGGTCAGACCCGCACCCGATCGGGTTTCAACTTTGAGTGATCCGACTCGCGACCCGACCTACGCGTGACCCGACCCGATCGGGTTTCACAAAATTTTAAAAAACCTGACCCGACCCGACCTTTGAACACCTCTAATATTAGGTGACTCTAGTTAATGCATTTTAATTTGGATTAGAGTTTTTAATTTGATTTAATTTGTATAAATTGATTAATTTTGCAAATTAATTAAAATTTATTGAATTTGTGAAATTGAGGTGTTATAGATGAAATTGGATGTTTGATAATTCGTAGAAAAATTCCCTACATTTTCGAAATTGTTTCGGAAGTGTTTTAGGAATTTTCTGAAAAAATCGCATTCGGGATAAAATCATCTTTTACTTAAAATTACGAATTTTTTGCCACTGCTATAGTACTCTGACTACTGTAGCATTGCATATAAATGTTGGAAAATTTTTAGAATTTTAGGAATTGTTCATGATGTGTTGCAGAATTTTCTGCACTAGAGGCAAAATGGTAATTAGCTGAAATTACCATAATCAACAACTGCTACAGTGAATATATCACTGTAGCGGTGGATTGATCTGTTTATCCAGTCATCTTGATCGGTTAGTTTGGTGAATCAATAAATAGATTAACGTCTAACCACAGAAAGTGTTTCGAAATTTTTTCCCTAGACTCTATTTATAATATTTGATAATAATAAGTGATTGAGGTGAAATATAGATAAATTAGAGGTATAGATACCATATAATTTATCTGTATTAAAAAATATTAAAAATCCATTTCATTCGCCGACGCGCTTCCACAATATTTGCCTCAATACTTATATGATGCTATCCTATAGAACTGGACCAAGTCAGAAATGAAGTTCTTTTAATATCCATTAAATAAAGAAATTCATATTAGTCTAATAGAGGATCATATATAGACTGATCTGAATCTTGGGTGTACTGCGAACTCCTTCATGGCAGACTATGTCATTTGATTTACAAATGTGAGATTGGTGTAGCACTCCCGATCAATAACTACATATTTTGGAGACATGGTTTGATATGTAGCTGTTGACGTTTTACATAGATATTAAATCCACTCATTTTTATGAGAAGTAGAAGAGTATATTCCTTAAACTTGAACAATTAGAACGCTCAATTTTTTCTATTACGAATAGAAAGATAAAATTCATAATAATTATGAATAAATTGTTCATTAGAGACTCAATAGTACTTCAGGTACAAGAAATAATCAGAGGGGTATAATGGACATCATGATTCGACTCTAATTATAAGAAACTCATGAAGGGTCAATCTATATGTAGTGATTATATCGGTTGACGCGACCTGTCTCGGTATAAAATATATCTGCAATGACGAGAGTTCAGCCTCAAATTTTTAGTTGAATAATCTGAAATTAATTATTCATGATAATTGATTAAAGTTTTTTGATCAATATCCCAATATTATTGGAGCTCAGAGCTGCATGTCTATTTGATCCCCGTGCTAGCTCAATATAGTATAGGGAACCATAAAATAATTGGAAAGTCCAATTAATGGTCTCACACATATTTATATGTTATGAAAAATTATTAATGAGATTAATAATTTGATTCGAATCACAATCGGAAACTATATATATTAAATAGCTTAATATAAAGTTTCAATTTACTCAATTATGAGATAATCAAATATTTAATTAAATAGTTTAAGTTAACTTACTTAATTTATTTAATCTTTTATTAAATATATTTAGAATTTGATTCCAAAATAAATACCTAATATTTGATATTAGTATTTAATTAATTAAATAACAAAAAAAATAAAAAAAATAAGGGAGGGTCGTGAATTATACCGCATAAGGATTTAAGGTTAAACTATTTTGTGTAATTTGATTACAACTAAAATACCTTTAACCCTAAGTATAAAAAGAGAAAGTTATTTTTTTTTATTAAACACACGAGCAAATAAAAAAAGCCCTAGCCTCACTTGAACTTTTTCTACAGAGAAAAAGAATACAAGATACAATTTAGTGATTTAATGTTCCCTAAAATATTTAAAGAATTAAAATTGTGAGAATCAAGCACTCAAGGATTCTTAGTGACGAGACATAGTACAGAAAATCAAAGGAAAAACACCTTCTTCTCCTTCATTCTAGTTCATGGCAGTAGGGAAATTTATATCCCACCATTGTTACGTTTTTGGTGAAAACGAGGCTGCTGGAGTTCTGATTTGCTGCTAGACAAATTCAAGGTTACAGAAGACTTGTTTGGCACTTATTTAGGGTTGATTTAGTTGAACAAGATCAGTTCTAAAAATTCTTAAATGCACGCACACTATAGTAAAACAATCTGCACTGCAATGCGTGCAGAAAATTACTGTTCGGGGCTATTTTGGTGGTGTAAAAACTGTCCAGTGGTGCCGAAATATTCCCTAACTTATTATGAACATTTTGGACAGTTGGGTGCGATTTCGGATGCATGAAAACCCTTAGAAGTGTGCTAGAATCACTGAACTGCAAGGCTGCCCAAATCCCTACAGCTGTCGCAAGTCAGGAAGTTGTACATGGGTGTGCTGTTTCGGCCAAAGAATGAAAAGGAAAAGGAACAAATTTTCAAGTCTGATCCACGGGCCTGAGCACAACTTCCGCTACGTGAGGAGCTTTCCCGTGAAGTGTTTGCATGAAAACTCCTTGAACATCCTATTGTATTGGTACATTTGTCCACTATACCACATGAGATTGATCTGATGTACACTTTGACAACACCGAGACAAGAATTTTTCGATTGCCTCAAATGGTAAGCCTGGTCCCAATCTTCCGATGACCTCCAAAGGGCCAATATATCCTGGGGCTAACTTGCCCTTAGCTTCAAATCTTATTATGCCATGCTTTTTTGTCACTTTTAGGATTGTGTAATTTCCTATGTTGAATTCCATCAATCTTCTTGAAGACTCTGTATAACTCTTTTAACGACTCTGAACCTCTTTCAGCCTTCGGCCTTTTCAGTGGTTTCTTGGATCAAATCCGGTCCAATAATGATTTTAGCTCCGCCCAACACATCTATATGGCCTACCATATAATGCTTCGTAAGGGGCCCTGCCCAAGCTGGTCTGGTAACTTGTAATATCCCGAGTTTTTAGTAACAGTGTTGGAAGGTTTTCGAATTAAAGTTAAGGATTTGGAACGAGATGATAATCGAAAATCAGAGTTTATGTGTTAGGAAATAGGTTGAAATATTTTTAAGTAAAGTTTCGTCGTGTTGGAAAACGCTTGGATTCGAGGACCAGTTGCACGATTTCTATTTATATCGTTATACGCGCGAAAGTTTCTTGTTTCACAATTTCGAAATTTGCATAAGAATGGCTTCAAAAATATGAATTTTCGAGAATGTCCAATGATAGGGACCTAACTGTAATTTTTCGGGGGTCATGATGTAATTTTTACAAACTTTCTTATAAATACCCCATAGTTTCTGCTTATTGCCAAAATGGCATAACTTCTCAGATTTCCCAATTCACCCCGCTTCCCCAAATCGCATTTTTTGCTTCACCAGGTTGCGCCGGCGGCCTGCCGGCCATCGCCGGCCGGTACGACTAGTCAGAGGGGGTGCGTCGGCTACCCCTCCACCTTATGGTGGTCAGCGGCAGCCTCCAGATCGCCGGAACCGACGTGAAAGAGGAGAAATAGGTGCGGTAATGGGTTTCCCGATCCCGGCTCATCGCTTCATTTCATGACCCGAGCCACCCGCCAAATTGAAGCTCTCGAAGTCCTTTCCATGCACGGTTGCATGTGAAATGAGGAAAGAAGATTCAGATGAATAGTAACTTATGGTGAATAGTAGATTCGATCGAAATATCGTCGATTTCAGTGCATTCGTGGGATCGTTTGAAGTCCATATATGGCCTCGAAATCTCGGTAAGACCTCCCGTTAAAAATCCGTAAATTTCAAGTTTGTTGTTAAATGTTCAGATGTATCCATTAGCTTCGTAGATTAGTGTATTGAGATAAATTGAATTTTTTGAAAATTTTTATATTGAAAATATGCATTTAGTAGAATCCAGGTGAAAACATAATGAGTTGGATTGATCCGATAGAATATACAAGTTTCCGATAAAAGTAGATTTTTGCGTATAATGTTGTGTTTTGATCATAATGATAGATATCAGTCATATATAATGTAATGATAGTGTTTATATAAATCTGGGTAGGTTCGAAGGGTTCGGGACCCTTCCGTAGCGTTTGCATAAACATTTTTGGAAGATTTTTCAAAAACATGTAAACCGGGAATTTAAGTTAACTGATGACTTGGGTTAGTTTATAATGATGTTTTATGATTACTGAAACCGAAAGTATTGAAACAGACTTTATTTGGTTGTTCCAGAAAGATCTGAGTTTTTATCATACTTTAGTCAAGAATTTTGTAAAGTTACGATTCTAACGGTGTTTCGTAATTTATTTTGGCAGACTTGACTAGGACTTGGAGTGCTCACGAAGCCAGATAAGTAACTCATGCGATGAGAGCTTAATTGGTGAGTTTGTGTTTTGAATATACATATATATGTATATAGATGATTGGTATGTTAGGTTAAAAAAAGGATAATTAAGAAGTAGTTTGAGAAATAGCTCAAGGCTATGTTTAGTTAAGTGAAACGACCATCGCGAGTATGGCTTTTGTTATTACCATGATATGAAGTGAGAGGTTCAATGATATTAATGTCTGTATATATGTATTGATGTGTTTCGAAGTGAAATTCTTGATGAGCTTATTGTTTATGTGTATGTATAAATGTACATAATGGTATGGACCTATAACAATATAAATACATGTAAGTAATACGTGTAAGTAAATGAATAAGTAAATGTATAAGTATATGAATATATATTTGTTAATGCGTTTGATGTTAAGATATGTATAGGTTGGGTGTATGGAAATGGACAAATGGAGCAAACCATGATTTATGACTTAGTATTAGCTTATATATGAATACGATATATGAATAAGTTACTATTGCTTTATACATGCGATTTCTTTGTGTAAAGATTGAAGTGGTTAAGCATGATAAGGAATGAGTATAAGTTAAACACTGTTTGAATGAATAAGTTTAATTAATAATTTATGTATCAAAGGTTTTTCCAGATAGAAAATAGGAAACTAAGTATTTTTTATTAGTAAATGAAAGATATTGGGATTGTTAAAGTTATGGCATTTTCATTCGTAATAATATCTATATTCGTATGTTTGAATATATGTATATATGTGAGTGTTTGAATGATATCTTGGAGTGTTGTCATGGATGTGCTTGTGTATGAGAAGTCATGCGATAAGTTTATGTTCTATGATATGTGTGTGTGTTTAATTGGTTGATGTTCTCGTGGTAGAGTAGTCGAGCTGGTTAGGGAGTCCGTTCGGACGGAATTCATCTCATACCTATTCAAAAATAGGTAATGAGTATCGTACGAGCATTGTGTGTGCAAGTCCACTGTATGTATGTGTTGTTGAATGATGTGATCTTTGATGTATTGATTGTTGTGTGTGCTTTGTGGTTGGTTGCTTGATGTTTTAAATATTTTGAGTGTATGTATGTGTATGATAGAAATCGTGTTATGTTTGGATCATGTATGCTTATGTGAAATGAATGGATGATTTGAAACCGATGAGAATATTAGAGGTTATCAAGCATGTTTGCTAAATTGTATTGGTATGTACGTATATGTATAAGAATTATGAAATTGTGTTTGCATGTACATAAGAGAAGTATGTTACGATATATGTGAATGCAAATGAACCATAAATGTTAAGCTATTGTAAGGTTATCGTGGTTAAAGAAGGTTAAAGAAAGATCGTTTTCGTATTAAAGATAGTTTGTAACCAAATAGAAGAAAGTATGTTTTGAATTGAATGAAGTATGTTTGATTTATCGATTTGATGATATTTCAAAGATTCATAATCGTAATAAAGTATAATAAGTCTGACTCCACGAGACATATGATTGGAAATAGATTCGATGTAAAATGACTTGTTTTGTGATGTTCGGGTTAATACTTTGTGTGATTTGAATGTTCTGCTAATAGATTGACATATATGTGAATATGTAGATTTGAAAATTTATCATGGTAAAATATAAAGGATAATAAAAGTTAGTAAATCTAAACTTGTAACAATTTAGTAATTTTGTTTATCTGTTGCTATGTTTGACTTGTTTGTTTGTAGTATTATGGTTACTTACTGAGTTTTTATAACTCACACAAAACTAGTTTGCTAGTTTTGCAGGTTAGCTTCTAGATTGGTCAACCACAACAGATTTGAAAGTCATGCTCGAGATGTGGATCACCGAAGTGGCAGTTGTTGGACAATTATGACCCATAGCGTCACTATTTGTACAGATCATGGTGTTATTGTACAAATTAACTATGTGACAAAGGAAATTGCTCTTTTATCATTTGTGATTAGATCACCAAAATGTATAAATGATAGAAGGTCCATAAGATTAGTTCCAGATTGAGATGATATGAGACAGTGTCAATCCATAAAGGTTTAATCATTAAATATCCCTAGTCGTAGTATTATCGAGATTGGACATCGATAATGCAGAATAGACTAGTATTACACTTGTGCGCGTTGTGAGGGCATAACGGCATAGTTCTCATATATTTGGGTATAGGATACTCATGCAAGTGTAGTAGGGGGTTGTGTTTTACCGATGGTACGAAAAATAGCTTTGCTCTGGATAGACCCCTCGAAATTCCATTGGTAGTATTACTATGTGTCTATGGAAGTCCGAATCAGGGTAGGTGTATTTGGTCTTAACCTGAGACTTGCACCGCTAATACTTACGACAATCAATATACTTTGGTTTTAGTTGTCCAGGGCTTTAACAAGTTCTGTATACGCCTCTTCTGGTTATATTAAGAATCGTAGTGTATTGGGTGTGATGTCAAGATGGAAGTATCACTCCAGTAATAGTGGAGATGATGATCACGTAGGATACGAAACTTGTTCTCTTATATACTGCAACTATCGGGATATTATGACTAGGTCATGTTTATCTGATTATAGAGACTAGTTACCAGAGATCCGATATGTGCTTCGTACGGGGCAGACACATTTCCAGCCTCAGGCCTTGCACGTGACATCCGATGCTGGATCGAAATATGCAATACTACGTATACTACGCCTGATATAGATCACATATTCCTGTAAGGATATTTCTGGAGAATTGGGTAGGCATGACGCTTTGCTAGAAGCCAACCTTGTCTTGTAAATCGGTACAAGCGTAGTATTAGGTACTTATGTGTTCGGATAGTCCGACGATTGAATTTACTACCAACATATCCGGGGATCTCATGGGTCGCTTCCCGAAGATTCACCGATGACGTAGGACTCGCACTTTATTATCTGGGATTAATTAGATGAGAGAGAAAATTAATCTGGGATTAATTACGGAGATATTTTATCTGGGATAAAATATCATATAAAAGAGAGAGAACGATTAATTTGGAATTAATCGATAAAATTAATATATTCGATATATTAAACGAAATTGGATTTCGACGCGGAATTAAAATTAGATTTTAATTCGGGCAAACGAGTTAATTTAGAATTAATTCGTTAGCGACGTGAATAGTAATTTTGCTAGGCAAAGTTATTTAATTAAATTAGATTTAATTACGTCGCAACGGAAAATTCGTTAATTTGGAATTAGCGAACCCGAGCCCGGGAGTGTTTACGGGCGCATTCGCATTGCGAATTTAAGTGCGTCCCACAAGTCACATCAAGCTTCAAATCATTAGTCACATCAAGCGTCAAATCACTTGTCACTTTGAGTGATGTGATGTCTAGTCACTTTGAGTGATATGACAACTTGTCACTTGATTGATTGATGGAAGTTGTTAAATGCATTTTTGGCTCCAAATTCCTTTGACTTTTTGAAAGCTAAAATTTGGTATATGTTTATTTTTGATTTTGGAAATCAATTTAATAAAACCAATTCTCTCTCTCTCTCCACACAAGTTTCGGCCAAGAGGCCTTCTTCTCATTCTCTACCAATTCGGCCTAGGGCCAATTTCCTTCACAAATTCTTGGCTTGGCCGAGACATTGAAGAAGAAAATGGGAAATTTTGTGGAAAAATTTCCTAGTGCTAGCACACCAAAGAGGACATACAAAGGTGATAGGGAAACCGCACTTGTGACCAAGGAATCACCAAATGAAGCTTGGAGCTTGGAGCACACTTGGAGGACCGAATATGGAGCTCAAAATTTGATGATTGCCGAGAACACCATGGAGAGCACAAACCAGTCACTGCCGTGAGCTTCCAATGAGGGCATAAGAGTTTTTGTTCTTCGACGCATCGCCTCAACCGATCAATGTAGGTATTCTACAACTTCCTCTTGTATTCACATGTATGTTTCATTGCTTTAATCGATCCTCGGGACCGTAGATTTTCCCAACAATGGTATCAGAGCGAGTAAAAGCATGAAATTTAAATTTAGGGTTAAAATTGGGCAAAATTTGATTTGAGCATGTTTGAGTGAAATTGGATGTTTGAGTATGCTTAAATATTGATAACATGGTGTTATACATTGTCAATTTGATGAATTTTGAATTGGACAAATTTTCCCCAAATCTATTGGCTTGGCCGAAAGTTGGAACCCTAATGGTCATGGTGATTTTTTGATTTTTGATTCATTGGATGAGTTGAAATCAATTGGGAATTGTTGATTTGGGAATTAATTGGATTGAATTTTGAATTGGACAAATTACCCCTAATTACCGTGAGCTTAAACATGTAAAATGGGTTTGATTTTTGATTAAAATGTGTTGGACATGTTTTGATGTAAATGAGCATAATTAATTAGGCTAATTGATGTTTTAGAAATATTGATTTGGTTAGTTAATTATGGAATACACTTTGAGTAATTAAATTATAAAATTGGAATTTTGGAATTTAATTATGTTGGGCCAAATTTGGAATTGGGCTAATTGGGCTTGGTTGTACCAAGAAAGGTTTAGGCTAAATTGGTCGGATCCAATTGGGCCCAAAACCATATCCATAAAGTCCAATTATGACTAATGGACCTTTAACTTTAATTGGGCCTAAATTGGTTTCTAGGCATATAATGGTGATTCCTTTAAATGGGCTTTGGTATTTGTGTTTGACCCATGTTGACCAAAAGTCCATGCCTGAAGAAATTAATTAAAAGCCATTGGACTTTAATTAAATTAACATTGGATGTTAATCGGGGTTTGAGACCCGTAACGGTTAGATTTAGAATCTAAGTCGTAAAGGTTCGTTAATAAAGTGTATTATTTAATTTGGAATTAAATAGTGAATTAGTATTAAATACAAATTAAATTGGATTTAATGTTATAGTTTAATTTAATTCAAGAATTCGAACTTTGAGTACTTATTCACAAAACGAGTTTGACTCGCGCAAAATCAAATCCTTTTTTGAACATTGGATGATCATTAATTATCAGATTAATTAATTGGATTAGATTGATTGATAACATGTTTGTGTGAATACATGGTTGCGATGCATGAATAATGTATATCGGATGGATATTAGATGGGTGGGGTACTTTTGGAAATTATTGTAATAAATTTAGAATTTATTAATTGGACATGTGTGTCCATCCTATTACCTCTTTAGTCTTTGTATTTCTTTTCTCACCTATTCCCCTCAATGTAAATGAGGTTTCTTTAGAAGTGTTATGTAATCGGGTAGAAGTAATACTTGTGCTAGCGGGAGAGAGGAAAGGGAGAGATTTGTTCTAGGAACAATGTGTTAAGTATCCATCTGCATATCATTATTATATTTATTTACGCGCCTTATTATGTGTTTAGAATGCATGTTTAAGGGTGTATGATGATGAGACCTTAACAAAGATAATAAATTGGTTGCCAATTTGCACGCGAAAAACCCTCAAATAATATTAAGCATTTTTCCTTCCATTGAGTGATTCTTACTCAAGATCTAAGACTGGCATTGGTTTGTTGGCCAAAGTCAAGACCTTTGTCCGTCGAGGATGTGTTTGAATCAAGAAGGCTTTGTTCCATATTGGTGTCTTGTCCAAGTTGTGATTTGTTGGCCAAAGTCAAGATCACTTCTTGTCCATTGACATTGATTACGAAGCTTTCCAAGGTCAATGGGTTCCGTTTAACTGGGATCACTAAGTTTGTTGTGCCAAAGCCAAGGCTTAGTTGATTCAGAGGAAAAAGGTTAGGCAATATATTGGATATATTGGCATATATAAGATATATGTTTCGGACTTGGATGTCCACCTACTGGATCTAGGAATTGGATGGGATCCAATTGATCTTAGATATCTACCTAGTTAATTATCATACAATTTGTTGGCCAAAGTCAAGATTGTGTGTTATTTAACGGGATCCTAGCCCACTAGGAAACAAGGTTTCCTAAGTACTCGACAGAGGGTTAGAAGCTCGCCGAAAAATAGTGGGAGGCAAGTATTAAATTTGCCATATTCGTTTAGTTACTTGCCATACGCGCTCATTTCAAATATTTCGTCAAATAAATTAATATATTAGTTGGACTAATATTTAATAGTTGTTATAAAACAGTTGGACTGTATTTCAAACTATTTTATTTATAGTTGATTATATAATTGGATTATAGTAATCAATATATTTGAATTAACTAATTTCAATTAATAGTTGATTTTATAATTGGATTATAGTAATCAATATAATTGAAGTTAATCAATTTAAATTATAGTTGATTATATAGTTGGACTATAGTAATCCTTATAATAAATAGTACTTAAAATCGTTGATTAAATAGTTGGACTATTAGAATCAAGATAAATTGAAAGATTAGTGTTTAAAATATAATCATGGGTGAAAATGTATTTAAACGACTTTAATTTTCAAATTGGGAATAAAATTTCAGGATGGTCCTGGAAACTAATAAGTTACTTTATTTGATAAAATAACATATTAAGCCTAAGCCCGGAGTTAAGCAAATAGTAGAACATTATATTTGGAATATTCATGTGATGATAACTTTAGTGCTTAATCCATTAAGCTTGCCAATTAGACTCCTTAATTTCTTAATCAAAATTAAGGATTAGATCATTATAGTATGATAATGAAATTGAAGGATCTTCATAGATCTATTCTTAGATCTTAGAAGAACAAATTGCAATAGTAAACTCTTGGAGAGTTAATGGCTATTCTCAAGGAGACAAAGTCAAAGTTTGCAATAAGGCAAGAAGCGCAAGGCGCATCTTATTTCGACATTCCAGAAGGCCAAGGCTTGGCCAAAGGCTTCTGGGGTACCGAATAGGGCAAAGGCAAAATCATTATTATCTTCTGGGAAGATAAAGGACATATCCAAAAATGTCTAGCTAAATTGTGGCAAACGGGGACACAGAAGCGTGACTGCCGTATGGACAAGGAAGACATGAAGGAATTGAAGAACGGGCAAGGCTCTAACTTCAAATATGTTTGTCATAAATATGTTCACTGCTAGTATTAAAATTGGATTTTAGATACTGGATGTGGTACATAAATATGCACTGTTGTGCAGAATCTGCTGAGAGCAGGATACTGACTTCAGTTGAGATTAATCTACGAATCGGAAAAGGGACGACAGTCGCTGTTTTAATCGTAGATACCTAAGTTTTAGAACTACCCTAAGGGTGTGTACTTAAATTAGGAAACTGTTAAAATGTAACTAGTTTGACTAGATACATTATCTCTATATCAGGGATTAACCCATTGCGGGTATACCTTTATATTCTAGAACACTAAAGTGTTTTATTATATAAAGATGATATTGAGATAAACACATTAAATATGAATAACAGTATTTATATTTTGAATATAAATAAATCTCAAACATAAAATACGACAAACTAATAGTTCAAACTGATTAATCAGTTGAGACTTATATGTGGCATTGTTGTCTGGGACACAATTAACAAGACTCGTATATCCACACTTTCGAAGAGTGGGTACTAGGACAAATTTGGTTCCAATCAAATAAACTCTACGAATCTAGTTTATTGGGAAAATTGCCTTAAACACCTTTACTTGGTAAAAGTGCAAATGCCACCGATCTGTTAGCCTTTATTCATAGTGAAGTAAGTGGGCCCATATCTAGCTAGGCTAGAAGTGGATATGAATGTTTCGTGACCTTTACGGATGTGGCATCACGTTGTGGTTATGTGTTTCTTTTGAAACACGAATCAGAAACTTTTGATGAAATCAAATTTCGACACGAAGTAGACAAACAGATCTGCTAAAGTATTAACACAATCACGGTTAGACCATGATGAAAATACTTAAGCAATAAGTTTCTCATATACTTGAAAGAGTATAGTATTCTTTCGATGAGGACTCCTCCCTGGACACGTCAATTTGACGGTGTGTCCGAACTAAGAAACGAATTTTGTTGGACATGATAAGGTTAATCATGAGTCGCTCTGAGCTACCATTTCCTTCAACATACGCATTAAACAGTGCAAGAACTTATTTAGAATAAGGTTCCATGAAAATCTGTTAGACAGACTTCATATTAGATATGAACAGGAAAGAAACTGGGTTTCTCATTCCTAAATATTTGGGTATGCTAGACATATGTTTGGATGATACCAAACTAAAACCCAAATCGGATAAGTGCCTATTTGTGGGTTATCCTAGGGATACCAAAGTATAGTACTTATACAACTCACAAGAGAACAATGTAATTGTTGCTCACCATGCGGTTTTCCTAAGAGGAATACCGATATGCAGTGGTAAGTGTGAGGAAAGTAAAACTCGATGAAAATCAGAGTAATACTATTCCCGGCATCGATTCCTTAATGGAACATAAATAGTTCATCAAGGATGAAACTATACCAATAATCTTCGAATACACAAGAACCACGTAAGTCAGAGAGAGTCAGAAAACAACCTGAGGTATGGGTTTCTGATCTCACCTCATAAAGATGTCAATCTTATTGAGAAATATGAACTGACTACGTATGAGGAAGTGATACAAGATATCGACTCCCTATTATGGCAAAGTGCCATGATATCCGAAATGGATTCCATGTATACCAACCAAGTTTGGAACTGGTTGTAGTACCACAAGGCATTGTGCCTATTGGTACTATAAGTCTTCAAGGAAGACAAACATGGAAGGCAACATACCAACATACTAAGCTAGGCTTGTAGCGAAAAGGTATCGTTATCAACATTGTGTCGATTACGACGAAACCTTTTAACTATTGCCATGGTAAATCCATTTGGATAATGCTTGCTTATGCTGCATGTTTCAATCACGAAATATGGCAGCTGAACGTCAAAATCGCTTTCCTTAACGGAAACCTTTCGGAGGATGTTTACAACATCCTGAGGGTTTTGTCGTACCAAAACAAGCAAACAAGGTTTGCAGGTTATTCGATCCATGGATGGATTGAAGCAAACATTGAGTTCTTGGAATTATCGTTTTGATGTAATCATAATGGTGTATGATTTAATTCAAAAGGAAAATTATTCTTGTGTATATAAGGAGGTTAGTGGGATCGCACTGATAATGAATGTCTTAATTATGATAATATGTCATTTCTTGGAAATGATATTCCATAATATAATCGGTGAAAGCTTGGCTTTCATGAAAATTCTTCGTAGAATTCTTGGGAGAAACAACCTTTATTCTAGGAATAAAGATCTACTGGGATAGATTTAAAGTTGTTAGCACTCTCCGAGAACTTGTACATTGAAAAATGTACGTGACTTGGTGTCTCATACGCTTTGAGCATATAGAGTAACAATCAGGCCAATCCAAGAGATAGTCATTGGATTGATGTGAAGAACATCCTTTAGTATATTGGAGGAACTAATGATGATGTCTTATACTATGGAGAATGAGAACTTGAAGTGACTGGGTTCACTGCTGCAAGTTTCCTAACCGATAAAAACGACTATAAGTCGCAATAACGGAATAGTAAGCTGGAAATCTTCCATGCAAAATACTGTTACCGAATAAACAACAAAAGTGGATTATTGCTGCAGCTGAGGCAGCAATAGAAGCCTTCTGGATTGATAAAAATCCTAATTAGATTAGGAATAGTTCTGTTAGCAGCTGAGCTAGGCTTCAGCACAGGCTAAAGAATTAATGGTCTCATCATCGATCCAGATATATACTTCGATATTCATCTGATTTGTTCGGATCATACATCGTGGCGATGTGATGATCGTATAAATCGCATCAGATGATAATCATGCAAATCCGCTGACGAAAGTCTTTTCTCAGTAATTTGAGCGGACCGTACATAGTTCGGGTGTAAGACACTTGAGTGACTGGCTATAGGCCAAGTGGGAGATTGTTGGACAATTATGACCCATAGCGTCACTATTTGTACAGATCATGGTGTTGTTGTACAAATTAACTATGTGACAAAGGAAATTGCTCTTTTATCATTTGTGATTAGATCACCAAGATGTATAAATGATAGAAGGTCCATATGATTAGTTCTGGATTGAGATGATATGAGAAAGTATCAATCCATAAAGGTTTAATCATTAAATATCCCTAGTCGTAGTATTATCGAGATTGAACATCGATAATGCGAAATAGACTAGTATTACACTTGTGCGCGTTGTGAGGGCATAACGGCATAGTTCTCATATATTTGGGTATAAGATACTCATGCAAGTGTAGTATGAGGTTGTGTTTTACCGATGGTATGGAAAACAGCTTCGCACTGGATAGACCCATCGGAATTCCATTGGTAGTATTACTATGTGTCTATGGAAGTCCGAATCAGGGTAGGTGTATTTGGTCTTAACCTGAGACTTGCACCGCTAATACTTGCGACAATCAATATACTTTGGTTTTGGTTGTCCAGGGCTTTAACAGGTTCTGTGTACGCCTCTTCTGGGTATATTGAGAATCGTAGTGTATTGGGTGTGATGTCAAGATGAAAGTATCACTCCAGTAATAGTGGAGATGATGATCACGTAGGATACGAAACTTGTTCTCTTATATGTGTGCAGCTATCAGGATATTATGACTAGGTCATGTTTATCCGATTATAGAGACTAGTTACCAGAGATCCGATATGTGCTTCGTATGGGGCAGACACATTTCCAGCCCCAGGCCTTGCACGTGACATCCGATGCTGGATCGAAATACGCAATACTACGTATACTACGCCTGATATAGATCACATATTCCTGTAAGGATATTTCTAGAGAATTGGGTAGGCATGGACGCTTTGCTAGAAGCCAACCTTGTCTTGTAAATCGGTACAAGCGTAGTACTAGGTACTTACGTGTTCGGATAGTCCGGCGACCGGATTTACTGCCAACATATCCGGGGATCTCATGGGTCGCTTCCCGAAGATTCACCGATGACATATGACTCGCACTTTATTAATCTGAGATTAATTAGATGAGAGAGAAAATTAATCTGGGATTAATTACGGAGATATTTTATCTGGGATAAAATATCATATAAAAGAGAGAGAGAACGATTAATTTGGAATTAATCGATAAAATTAATATATTCGATATATTAAACGAAATTGGATTTCGACGCGGAATTAAAATTAGATTTTAATTCGGGTGAACAAGTTAATTAGAATTAATTCATTAGCGACGTGAATAGTAATTTTACTAGGGAAAGTTATTTAATTAAATTAGATTTAATTACGTCGCAACGGAAAATTCGTTAATTTGGTATTAGCGAACCCGAGCCCGGGAGTGTTTGCGGGCTCATTCGCATTGTGAATTTAAGTGCGGCCCACAAGTCACATCAAACGCCAAATCATTAGTCACATCAAGCATCAAATCACTTGTCACTTTGAGTGATGTGATGTCTAGTCACTTTGAGTGATATGACAACTTGTCACTTGATTGATTGATGGAAGTTGTTGAATGCATTTTTGGCTCCAAATTCCTTTGACTTTTTGAAAGCTAAAATTTGGTATATGTTTATTTTTTTATTTTGGTATCAATTTAATAAAACCAATTCACTCTCTCTCTCCACACAAGTTTCGGCCAAGAGGCCTTCTTCTCATTCTCTCCCAATTCGGCCTAGGGCCAATTTCCTTCATAAATTCTTGGCTTGGCTGAGACATTGAAGAAGAAAAGGGGAAATTTTGTGGCAAAATTTCCTAGTGCTAGCACACCAAAGAGGACATACAAAGGTGATAGGGAAACCGCACTTGTGAGCAATGAATCACCAAATGAAGCTTGGAGATTGGAGATTGGAGCACACTTGGAGGACTGAATATGGAGCTCAAAATTTGATGATTGCCGAGAACACCATGGAGAGCACAAACCAGTCACTGCCGTGAGCTTCCAAGGAGGGCAGAAGAGTTTTTGTTCTTCGACGCATCGCCTCAACCGATCGATGTAAGTATTCCGCAACTTTCTCGTGTATTCACATGTATGTTTCATTGCTTTAATCGATCCTCGGGACCGTAGATTTTCCCAACTACAGTCACCCTCGTAAGTGTCATGGGAGAAGTTTTAGAAGTTTAGGAAATTTGATTTATTGTTTTGTTTGTCGTGCTGAGCACACCATTTGTATTAAGTAAACGTTTTGATTACTTATAATATTGTAGGCACAGAGCCCTTAAGTGTTGATAGATGATATGGGCACGGAGCCTTTATGTGATGATTTTGATGTGTTGGTGTGAACCTGAGGTCCATTTTGATATATGATGTTTATTTCAGGTTTGTTTTGATGCTGGATTGAGATCCATGTTGTCCAATTTCAGGATACATCATGCCAGTTTTTTTTTTTTTTTTTTTTTTTTTTGTAAATTTAGAGGCTTACAGAGATTGGTCAATCCTGTCTCTGGCGGGGTGTTACATAACTGTTGTTGTTGGCAAACTTAACCAAAGGAAGATGGGTATCTTAGTTCCCTCCAAATCTAATATACATGTGCGGAGCATATCCTACAGGAACCCTATGATCCTCTCAAACTGACTATCGGTCTTAGAATGATATGTCGTACATAAGTTGAGTTCCAAACCCAAGGCTTTCTATAAGGCTTTCCAGAACTTTGAGGTAAATTATGTGCCTCTGTCAGAGACTAGAAGCTACACTATGCAAGCGAATTATGTTCTCTATGTAGAGTTGACTGAGCTTATTTATGAAACTCTCGTCTTCAATGGATAAAGTGAGCAGTCTTTGTCCGTCGATTCACTATCACCCATATCCCATCGTACTTCCTTAATGTTTTGGGTAATTATATCACAAAGTCCAAGTTAATTTTATCCCATTTTCACTATAGACCCGACAATGGTTGAAACCCAGTAAGCCAATGGTGTTCCGTTTTGACCTACTAGCATGTCATGCATTTAGCTGTTGGGATATATGCCATAGAGCTTCATATAATGTAAACATAATTATTAATTTATTATAAAATAAAAGATATTTTATTAATTTTTCAAATGATTGATTTAAATCGTATATTGTAAATTATCTTGTTTACCCTAGATTACTTATGTGCCTTCAGACTTAGTGTATGAGTTTCATCTACAAGAGGATTGAAGTCTGAAGTTTGATCTAAAATAGTTCATAGAGAGCAAACAAAGCGGGTACTTTATGGTGGTTTATCTATAGCTGCGGTCCATTCTATGACTGTATGACGAATTTGATCCGGGATCATCCATATGGTGATATGAGAATGAACGCACATTATATGATGTGATCATATAGGAATGGATCAAGATAGAAATGATTTTCTAATAATATCCGTTAAATAAAGAAATTCATTTTAATTTACTATATGGTCATATATGGATTGATCTGAATCCTGAATGTACTGCAAACTTCTGTATGGCAGACTATGTCATTTGATTTACAAAGGTGAGGTTGGTGTAGCAATCACGACCAATAGCTACGTATTTTGGGGATATGCTTTGGTGTGTAGCTCTGGATATTTTACATAAACATGGAGTTCACTAATTCTTTCGAGAAGTAGAGGAGTATCTTCATTAAGGGTTGATTCGGTACTTGAACGATTAGAGTACTCAAGTCTTTCTATTACGAATAGAAAGATTAGTATCCATAATGGTTATAAATAAATCATTCATTAGAAAATCAATGGTATTTAAGGTAAAAATAATCATGGGGTATAATAGAAATTATTACCCGACTCTAATTATGAAATACTATTGAAGTGCCTATTTGTATGTAATGACTATATCGATGGACAACGACGTAATTCGGCTTTTATTATTTATCTACGACAACGAGTTTAGTGGAATAACCTAAAGTTAATAATTCATAATATTTAATTAAAGAGTTTAATTAATATTCTATGGTTATTGGAGCTCAGAACTATATGTCCATTTGGTCTTCGTACTAGCTCGATATATTGTAGCAAAATTAAATATAATTGGATAGTCCAATTATATACTCACATATACATTATTATTAATGGGATTAATAATTTACATTTGTCACACATGTAACCTTATATTATAATCATTTAAATATTAAATTATGATATATAATTTAATATATTGATTTTGAATTAATAAGTTTTTGGAAACTCATTGTTTAAAATTGGTTGTTATAATTTCTTTTATAGTAACTTGTTTAATGTTATTATTATTTTCATTTAACAAAATTTATTGTTACAGAAATATGGGGCTGGCCGATTTTGGTTAAGGGATAGGAAGGGTTTTTTTGTTTTGATTTGTTATAAACAAAAACTTTAAGTATAAAAAGGAAATTGAATTTTCTTTTAAGATCTCTCTCATTTTTGTGAAACCCTAGCCACCATTGTTCTTATTTTTTTTCTCAAGTGTTGAAAGAAAAAGAAAAAGAACAAAAGGAAATTAAAAATTCTGGTGTGATAAATTTTGATCTCTAAAATGTTTGGAGATATTTCTTGTGAGTCAAGCCCACCCTTGGTTTTGTTGGTTGCGAGATATAGGAAGACCATTTAGAGTTGGAACTAAATTCTTTATTTCTTCACACGCGCGGAAGGTGTTTGGAACCTCGATTTGTTTCGTGTTTTGTACAGTAAATTTTGAAAATACAAAAAGGTGTTTCAAGGGTGTTGTGGGGCTGTTTTGGTGGAAAAATTCAGACCTGAAATAATGCTACACACATGCAAAACAGGGGCTGATTTGAGTGAGATGTGTGCGTATTTTGGGTGCAAAATGGTCCAGATCTGAGCTGCTGTTTGGGGATTGTTCGGAGACTGTTCTGGGGCTGAAAATAGTCAAAAATAGATGAAACATAATTGACCAGGAGCTGGTCAGATTCGGCCAAATAGGGAGAGGGAAGGAAAATTTTACAGGTCGATCCTGGTGCCTAAGTCGCTTCCGCTGCGCTAGAAAATCGGTTCCTACATTAGCTACAATGGTAACCACATATTTCTTTATCCACTTTCACCAATACAACATTTTTAGGTCTTGATACATCTGGGTACTTCCCGGATGTACCGTGAACCGGGACTTTTGAGCTTAGTGAGTATCACCTCCTGTAAGTGGGAATCGTTGTCCATTGCTAATTTTTCTATTTAAAGAACGAGAGCATTATTTTTGATACTTCATCCTAACAAATGTTCCCAATCTTGGATTCATCTCCTAATTGTCTTTAATTCTTCATCTCGACTTTGTGTTTAATATACAATCTCTTCTAGTCCTCTAAAGCCATTAGTAGGAGTGAATTATGGTTTACCGCTATGCCAATGATGTCAATGACCATAACCCTGTTGGGCTCGCAACCCGAAGAGTATACGAATTGTCCATCGAGGACTAACCAGAGAATAAATGAGTCGCCGCATATTATAAGGCACTATGAATGATTTAAGGCCGTACTACACCCCTCGCAAGGTCCGACCTTAAACCCATTTGCGTTCAAAATAGTCCCTTATTTATGCCAGTATAATATCCAAATTCAAAATAGGTAATGACATGTCTTATAATGCAGAAATAGACAATTGCAATTTATATAACATATAGTGGCGCAACCATTAATAAGGCAATGAAAGTAAAAAAAAAAAAAAATTGATGAAAGAGTACCAGTAACAAAATAAAATGACATTTAAGTAAGGCGGAGCACAAAACCCATTGGCCTGGCTTCGTAGAAGCCTGGCCGGACATAGGCACGATATGGAAGTTATCATAAATTTCTGGCCGGAATTACATGAAGTCTGGCCGGACGTGCTGTGTAAACCAACAAGTTGGAAACTCGGGGTCACACACATGACAGTAATAAGATATGAAGCAATGTTATATTAGTAGTAAGGTAATTAAAAATATAACAATGAAACGATGTGCAAATAGTTAGTAAGCAAAGGAAATAACTATGGTAGTGATAATAGTATGGATGTAGCATTATAACATTAAAACAAATCGCCATAAAAATAGGGAAGACAATAATGACAAAACCACGAATAAATAAAATAGATACATGCCTTGCCGGTCTGGCTTCTAGGAAGCCTGACTGGACTTTATTCATATCGTCTATGTCTGGTCGCACTTAACACAAGTCTGCCCGGAGATGCAAAAACATAAGCATAACAAATCAGCAGCATGCACAGATAACAGTAATAATAGCATAATGGTAGTAAAATAACAATAAAATACATGCAAAGGCAGTCTACTATATATGGCATGACAATAATAAAAACCTAATTTTGTAAAAGAAACAGTCTTTAGTATAATCATTTCTCAATGGTACGTGGAGTTGTATCACATATGCAGACCGTATTATCGTCCATTCAAAATCGCCTATGGAATTTATGTCCGATTTTCATCTTATATACCAACAGGGAACCACCATATACAGTCTAATGTGTTTTAACTTATGTATGTCTGTTCAGATGTGAAGCAATTTCAACCGGACGTACTATGTCAGGACAATATTATAAAACGAGTAGACATAGTGATGAAAGGTTCCCTCAGGTTGTACCTTATGTATATTTGGCTCGTAAGATGCCTCTAAATAATGTGTAGTTGTTAGGTCTCTTGCTAGAAGAAACGAAACTCTAGGGACTTCTCACTGTATTTTCTCTCGACTCTCTGTTTTTACTCTTTCAACTCACTCGTCATTTGTTCAATTATCTATTTCTTTCCTTATGTTCCTCTCTCTGATGATCCCCTCATAGGCTTTTTATAGGCATCACCATTGACATGATAATAATGGATATTAAAAATAGAATAATTGTTGGGATAAATCCCTTAGCAGTTTGGCATAATCCAACTATTTTATCAGATAACTAGCAGGTGCATTATGTCCAGTCGGATTTAGGATTTCCAATATATATCTGACCAGCTGAGAGAGGTCTAGCCGGGCATAGGCGATGTCTGGCCGTCTGTTTTTGTATGAGAGAGGTCTGGCCGAATATAGGTTATGTACGGCCGACTATTTATGTTTCAGAGAGGTCTGGTCAGACATATGTGATGTTTAGCCTACTGTTTATGTCATCTAGTCGGGCATATGTGATGTCCTACAAGGTTGTTTTCCAAATTCTCTTGAGTTTCTTTCCCTTCTGGTGTTTTAACTTGACAACTTTCCAAACTTTCAAGTGGTACCCTTATACAAGAGTCATCATCAGGCTATGCATAAAAATGCAATGCCTATATTCTTCCCCACTTTGGTAGGCTTATGCAGTTTATGACAATGACATGTATATTAAAGTCATACATGTATTTTTACTTACATGGTTTGTCTGGTGTCACTATACTTACCTGGTCTTGTTACAGTCTGTTTGCTAGCAGATGGGCCCTCAGGCCCTTTGACACTTTGATCGTTGGTGCAGAGACATTTCGACCTCAGGCTTCATTCTCGACTGTGAGAGTAGATAGACTTGTAGGTGCTCCAATTTATTCGGTTAATTGGGATTCATTCCCGATAGATAGACCCAAAGTCTCCCAATTCATTTGGTTAGTTTGGATTCATTCCTCGTTGTGATAGTCGATAGACCCGTAGGTTTCTTGATTCATTCGGCTGGTTGTGATTCATTCTTGGGGACTCATTCATCATTCCTGGAGTCTACACTCCATTCCCAGAGACGTCTATATTGTAAAAATGGCATTTTGATCCATTTGAGATATTATTGACTTTTTGTGGCATTTTGATCCATTCAAAAATTTTCTTTCGGATTATGGCATTTTATCTATCTAAGATCTCTTGATGATGATATTTTGATCCATCTGAGAGGCATCTTGATCCACCCACTTATGGCCTATTCATCCGTCTGATGGCCTTTTATTCCATTTGCTTCTGGCATTTTAATCAGTCTGATGACCTTTTATTTCATCTGCTTCTAGTATTTTGTTCCTCTCTGATGGCATTTTATTCCATTTGCTCCTGGTATTTTGATCTGTTTGATGGCCTTTTGTTTCATCTATTCTTTTCTACTTGCTCTGCGTTAGTTTCATGAAAAAGAAATATTATTTGTATGCGTGCATGTATGTAAATGATCTCTTGTATGCCAGTTATTTGGCTTGGAAAGTGCAGGAGTCCCGATGTTCTTTTGCAGAGGTATCATCACGTTTGCCCAGGCTATCTTTCGGTGTTCTCAAATCATTAACCTTGCTTTCGAAATTCTTTTTTTTTTTACTTTTTGTATGTTCTCAAAATTTTTTCTTCTTGAAATCCTGACTTTCTTCAAAATATGAGCATTGCCCAAACCAAAAATTCAACTCCAATATTTCAAATGCTTCTCCATGTGTGTGATTCTTTCACAAAGAATTTGCGTGCAACCTGGATTGGTTTATGCTAGTGTATATAGTCCAACACACTAATTAATATTATCCTTTCATTCGTCTAAATAAGCTAACACCTACTCAAGGATCAACAAGATTTTAGAATTCTTCAAATGTTTATCTTATCTAGGGCTTATCTTTATCCATGGTTTTTTTAAGTTGTCAAATTGTCTTTGGACACAAAGGCTTCACATTTGTGATCCGAGCCTCTGATTACTCAATAATTTCACTAACTCATGTTATTTCACATACTTAATATTTGAGTTGTCTTTTGACGCAAAAGTACTCGTGGGGTTCATGATACTCCTGGTTACTAAACAATTCAAATGGCAGAATAAGTTTTTTTTATAGGATTCACCATTTTTCTTATGTTCCCTATTTTTTCTTTTTTCTTTTTTCTTTTTTCTTTTTTCATTTTCTTTTCTTTTTTGTTTGTGTCATCTCCTTAACTTAATGTCATCTCAGCCTTAACTTTAGAAGGAAATCAAATGAGTGCCAAGTGTTTTGTCTATCTCTACAAATAATATCAGCATAAATTTTTCTAGGTAGGCAACACAGTTCTAATTGCAAGTTTTGGTGCGCAGTATTTTGGATGGCATTCTATCGGTGATTTCAAAGTCAAAGAATTGCCTTAAGGATTTAGACATGCTCATTTTTTTTAGAAACGAAATATTCTCGAGAAAGACTGAGTTTATTATCATTGAACATTTAAAGAAAGTCATTAGATGATGAAAAAGAAAAGATGTAGATGCAATCCTTTGATGATTTGGAACTCGGTCACTGTATGGTCGAGGCCTCTTCAGGAACAGATATTCCACCAGCGTCGATCAAATTTTAGATTTCATGTTTGAGATGGGTACATATATCTATCTCATGTCCTAGGAACTGATGGAATGTGCAGTATATAGTCATATCAAGTTTGCTTGGCAGCAAGTTTGGCAGAGGCTTTGGAACCAATGGTTTCAATAGGCCTTATTTTTTTAGCTTGTCGAAACTCTCGGACATTAGTCTTCCTAGGTTGGAGAAATTCCATGTCTAGAAGGTGCTCACTTCTGCTGTTCCGTTTCCTGAATTCCCTGAGCCCTCTCTATTGTTCTTCTTTTGTTACCTCTGGCTTTAGAGCTTCTTGTATTCTTCTTTTATGTCCATGACAGTCTCCTTCAACTATTGAAAATTTGTCATCATAGAGGTCATCCTCCTTAGCTTATTATAGATGGATGGCTTGGTTCCCTTGATGATCATTTTTGATCTTGTCCTGTTCTGATGGCCTCGTCTGCATCTTCAGCATCTGGTTTCTCCAGCAATCCAGGTATTCCATGAATCTTTCTTCGGATTTCTGTTTCGTGTGTTCTAAATCTTGAAGTGATAGATTCAGTTCCAGGTCCGTGACATACTAGTTAAGGAAGGCCTCCACCAATGGCTTCGAATAATCTTTTATCTTCTTTTCCTGATCGTGGTACTGTACCACAAGTGCTCCTTTGAGAGATATGTCAAACATCTTCAAGACTTGCCGTTTGGACAAGCCAGTAGCACTCATCATAGATACGTACTGACAGAGTGTACTTTGGGGTCTCCATTCCTATCGAATTTGGTCATATCAGACATCTTGACCTCGACAGGTAGTTGTTCTTCAAAGGCCATTGCATCATAATCAAGCAAGTCTTCATGCTTGCTTTTCATTTTCTGTGTGACTGATTCCACTTGTTGTTTCAACTTTTGAAGCTTGGCCTCAACCCAAAAGTGGGCCATTTTATCTGCAGCATATTCCAGCAAGTATTCCTCTTGACTTTCACTATTCTATTTGTAGGCCATTCTTGCATCCTTTCACTAATTTCAGCATCTGCTGCCAGAGGTGCCATCAAGTTGGCCATAACATTGGCTAGGGTCTGTAGCTACTCTGCATCTGGTTCATGTTATCTTCCAACTGATTTACACATGAGTTCTCACTGTTGGCCATTTCTGAATTTGCAAATTGACCTCTGACTAATCTACTTATTCCTTAATCTGATAGGCTACTATAATGGCTGCATTTGAAAGTGTTAGCATGATGCATATATGCATGTGGTGTACAAAATGCATGGTATGCTCAATCATCAGTATATATCCATCCTACCTTATTCCTCTCCCACATGTGATAAGTCCAATATCTTCCATAGGTTTGGCTTAGCTTATGTACCAACATAGGATATAAAGACTCGTTATCATCTATGATAAAAGAGGTAAACCTTAGTTACCTTGGTTCTTTTCCATTGTTAAAAGATAAAGGCCATCTATGTAAAAATGACTAAGCCAGATATGGGATCATACCATAATTTAAAAAGCGATGAATTAAAACCTTAGTAATCACTGTTGTTGAGGATGGGCTCTGAAATATTTAAGAACGTCTAACTGGGCCAAAATAAGGTGTACTCTTCTAGATGAAGGCCATCACATGTATCAGACTCATGCATTTGGAACATTCGGGTCATAATCAAATATCTGGGCCCATCAAGGTTTTCATACATGTTGGACCATCGACATTTAAAAGTGTTCAACCAAATTATCATGAAAAGCAAACTTTTCCCAGTGAAAGGCCCAACAAGTTTGCATTCCACGGGAAATGGGTTAAACGACTCCAATTGGTTAGGGATAAAATACAAGAATTAAGGAGGTATATTCCTATAGGGAAACAACTATGGGCATATATGTGGGCTTGATCCAGGGTTAAGGCTAATGCTATCATCGGCGAAAGCTTATCCACAATTAGTTCTCTCCACCCAATGGTTCAATTGATTAATGAACGAACATTTTTTATACTCGTAGGTACGTGCCAAAAAATGATGGTTATCATCACATATCAATCAACTACCTTGAGTGAAAGCGATATAATGATATGTAATGCCATTAGGGTTTGAAGGGTATGCAAGAGAAATGAAGACATGGTTAGCCTCAATCTCACCATGAATACTACAAGGCATTTTTCGGGGCTGATTCTCTATCCCCAGTAGAGTCGCCATATATAGGATCGAATCAGAGTTTACCGATATGCCTATGACATCGACGACCATGACACTATTGGGCTAGCAGCCCATCGAAAGTACAGACATCCCACGAGGACTAACCGAAGAATAAAGGAGTCGCCACCCAGTGGTAGTGTTCCTAGAACATGCCAAGGATCTCTACAACATGATTTAGTGTGTGAATAATCAAAATAAGATTTCGGAATAAACTTACATTGATTGGCTTGGATGATGGATTTCAAATATTTGTATGTTTGTGAAGAGCTCCAAGCTTTTCTTTGTGTTCTAAACTCAAAGGATTAGTTTCCCAATCACCTTGTTTTCTCTTTGAAGTGCTAGCTCACAAGAAGTTTTGCAACAAAAACTCCATGGGAGAGGGAGAGAGTCATGACATTAGAGGGAAAAGAGAGAAGATGAAATGTTGTGAATAGTAATTCTATTTAACTTCCAAAGTTGACTTGGTTTAAATACAAAGTTTGTGTGTTGAAATTGGTTTGAGTGTTTTATAAGTAAAGCAAGCCTTACTTTCAACAAATCAAATACACAAATCAAGCCCAACCACTTCCATCACATGTCCAATAAGTTGATGTAAGTGAAGTGGGTCCCACCACTTTTAAATTCCAAATTTAAGTCGGCTAACTCAACACGTAACTTCGCTCGGGCCCGGGTTCATTTAATTCCAAACTAAACGAAATTGCCATTGCCTACATAATTAAATCCAATTTAATTAAATAATTATGCCTTGTAAAATTATTACGAAAGTCGCTTACGAATTAATTCTAAATTATTTCGTTCGCCTGAATTAAAATCTAATTTTAATTCCGCATTAAAATCCTATTTCAATTAATAATATATTATTTAATCGATTAATTCCAAATTAATTGCCCTCTCTTCTATTTGAATTTTATCCCAGATAAATGTTTGCGTAATTAATCCTAGATTAATTTTCTCTCTCTCATAATTAATCCCAGATTAATTCTGTTCGAGTCAAGTGTCATTGGTGAATCTTTGGGAAGCGACCCATGAGATCCCTGGATATGTTGGCAGTAAATACGGTCATCGAACTATCCAAATACGTGCGTACCTAGTACCACGTTCTTACCGATTTACAAGACATGGTTAGCTTCTAGCAAAGCATCATGCCTACCCAATTCTCCAGAAATATATTCAACATGGAATATATATAATCTATATTAGGCGTAGTATACTAAGTATTGCGTATTGCGATCCAGTATCGGATGTCACATGCTAGGCCTGGGGTTGGAATTGTGTCTGCCCCGTACGAAGCATATATCGGATCACTAGCAACTAGTCTCTATAATCGGATAATCATTACCTAGTCATACTATCCCGATAGCTGCAGCATTTAAGAGTACCAGTTTTGTATCCTAGCGTGATCATCATCTCCATATGACTGAAGTGATATTTCCATCTTGACATCACACCCAATACACTACGATTTTCAGTATACCCAGAAGAGGCGTACACAGAACCTGTTAAAGCTTCGGTTGACCAAAACCAAAGCATACTGATTGTCGCAAGTATTAGCGATGCAAGTCTCAGGTTAAGACCAAATACACCTACCCTGATTCGGATTCCCATAGACACATAGTCATACTACCAATGGGATTCAGAGGGGTTTATCCAGAGCGAAGCTGTTCCCGGTCCAATGGCTAACAGAACCTCCTATCACACTTGCATAAGTATCATATACTTAAATATATGAGAACTATGATGTTAAGCTTCCATAACGCGCACAAGTGCAATACTAGCCTATTCCGCATTATCGATGTCCAGTCTCGATAATACTACGACTAGAGATATTTAATGATTAAACCTTTCGTGGATTAATACTGTCTCATATCTTATTAATCTGGTACTAATCATATGGACTTTTATCATTTATATATTCAAGTAATCCAATTACAAAATGATAAAAGATCAATTTCCTTTGTCACATAGTTAATTTGTACAAAGAACACCATGTCTTTTACAAATAGTGATGTTATGGGTCATTATTGTCCAACAATATCCCACTTGGCCTATAGCCAATCACTCAAGTGTCTAACACCTGAACTATATACATGTCGCTCATGTTTATGCTGAGATATCACTTTTGCCAGTGGATATGCAAGGTTCTCATCTGATGGGATCTTGACATCGCCATGATGTATGATCTTATGAATCAGATGAAACCGTCGAAATACATAATTGGATCATTGATGAGACCATGATTCTTTAGCCTGTGCTGTAGCCCAGCTCAGTTGCTAACAGAACTACTCCTAATCCAATTAGGAATTTTATAGATCCAAAATGCTTCTTTTACTGCCTCAGCCGCATCAATATAATCCGCTTTTATTGAATCAGCAACAGTATCTTGCTAGGAAGATTTCCAGCTCACTGTTCCGTTGTTCAAACAAAAATATGTACCTTTATTGCGACTTATAGTCGTCTTTATCGGTTTGGAAACTTACATCGGTGATCCCAGTCACCTCTAGTTCTCAATCTCCATAAATTAAGAAAGCATCATTAGTTCCTCTAAGATACTTAAGGATGTTCTTAATATCAATCCAATGACCATCACATGGATCGGCCTGATAGTGACTACAGATGCTCAAAGTATGTGAGACACCAGGTCACGTAAATGTCTTTCAATGTACGAGTTCTCGGAGAGTGCCAACAACTTTTAGATATATCCCAGTAGATCCTTATTCCTAGAATAAAGGTTGCCTCTCCAAGAATTTCATAAAGAATTTTAATGAAAGCCAAGGTTTCATCGATTTTAGTATGGAATGTCATTGCTAAGAAGCAATACATCATCAACGTATAGGACAATCAATGTCAGTGCGCTACCACTAACCTTCTTATATACACAAGAATCATATTTGTTTTGAATGAAACCATATACCATTATGATCTCATCAAAATGTTGGTTCCAAAAACGCGATGCTTGCTTCAATCCATAAATGGATCGATTTAACTTGCAAACCTTGTTTGCATGTTTTGGCGTGACAAAACCATTAGTGTGTTATATAAAACATCCTCTAAAAGGTTTCCGTTAAGGAAAGAGGTTTTGACGTCCAGCTGCTATATTTCATAATCGAAATATGCAGTAATAGCAAGCATTATCCGAATGGATTTAATCATGGCATTGGGTAAAAGGATTCGTCGTAATCAACACCATGTTGATGACGATACCCTTTCGCTACAAGCCTAGCTTTGTACATTTGTATGTTGCCATCCATGTGTGTCTTCACCATGAAGACTCATTTACTACCAATAGGCACAATGCCTTCTGATACATTAACCAGTGTCCAAACTTGGTTGTATACATGGAATCCATTTCGGACTTCATGGCACCTTGCCATAAAGCGGAGTCGATACCTTGTATCAATTCCTCATACGTAGCTGGTTCGTCTTCCTCAATAAGATTGATATCTACATGAGGTGAGATCAAAAACCCATACCTCTTAGGTTGTTTTCTGTCTCTCTCCAACCTATGCGGTTCTTGTGTATTAGAAGATTATGGTACAGTCTCATCCCTGATGAACTGTTCGTGTTCCGTTAGGGGATCGGTGCCAGGAACAATATTACTCTGATTTTCATCAAGTTTTACTTTCCTTCCACTTACCACTGCATTTAGGAATTCCTCTAAGGAAAACCGCATAGAGAGCAACAAATACTTTGTTCTCTTATGGGTTGTGAAAATTGGTTTCCCTAGGATAACCAATTACAAATATGCACTTATCCGATTTGGGTTTTAGTTTGGTACCATTCAAACGTTCAATTATATGCCCAACATACCCAAATCTTCAGGAATGAGAAACTCGGTTTCTTTCCTGTCCATATTTCATATGGAGTCTATCCAACAGACTTTGTCGGAATTTTATTCAAAATAAGTATTACACTGTTCAATGTGTATCCCGTGAAGGAAATTAATAGCTCAGTGCGACTCATCATTAACCTTACCATGTCCAACAAAGTTCGGTTTCTATGTTTGGACATGTCACTCAAATGAGGTGTTCCGGGAGAAGTCCACTGTGAAAGATATCATACTCTTTCGCTAATCGAGAAACTTATTGCTCAAAAAATATTTTCCACTACGGTCCAACCATAATGTCTTAATACTTTTGCCAGTCTATTTTTCTACTTCGTGTCGAAACTCTTTGAATTTATCAAAAGTTTTCGACTTGTGTGTCATAAAATACACATAACCATAACGCGATACCACATCCGTAACAGTTACGAAAATATTCATAACCATTTCTAGCCTGGCTAGACATGGCCTATAAACGTCACCATGAACGAGGGTTAACAGCTCGGTGGCACGTACACATTTACCACCAAAATGTATTTTAGGCACTTTGCCTAATAAACAAGATTTGTATAAATCATTTGAACTAGAAAATCTGTCCTAGTATCAACTCTTCGAAGTGTGGATATACGAGTCTTGTTATGTGTCCCAAACAACAATACCACAAATAAGTCTCATATGATTTACTCTCAGTTTGAGCTATTTGTTTGTCATGTTATATGTTTGAGATTTGTTTATATTCAAATATAAATACTGTTTTTCATATCTAATGTGTATTTCTCAATATCATCTTTATAAACAAACACCCAGTGTTCTGGAACATAAGTTATACCCGCAACGGTTAACTAGATATAGAGATTGTTTCTAGTCAAACTAGATACATTATAACAGTTTCCTTTTTTAAGTACATGCCCAAAGGGCAATTCCAAAACTTAGGTTCCCATAGCTAAAATAGCGACTCTCGTCCCGTTTCTGACTCGCAGGTAGATCTCATCTGAAGCCAGTCTCCTGCTAATCAGCAGATCCCGCACATCAGTACATATGTATGTACCACATCCAGCATCAAAAATCCAATTTTTTTTTTAAACCAGTAGTGGACACGTTTATTACAATAACAAACGTACCTGAAGTCGGAGCCTTGCCCGCCTTCACTTCCTTCATGTCTGCCTTGTTCATATGGCAGTCATGCTTCCAGTGACCCTGTTTGCCATAATTTAGGCAGACGTGTTGGGATATGTCATTTTTCTTCCGAGAAGACTGTGACGATTTTGCCTTTGCCCCTTTTCTTCACACCCTTAGAAGCCTTCGGCCAAGCCTTGGCCTTCTGGGAAGTCGAAGTAAGATGCGTTTTGCGCTTCTTGCCGTTTTGGAAGCTCTGGCTCTGCCTCCTTGAGCATAGCCATTTACTCTCTAAGAGTTTTCTCTTGGTTCATGATGAACCCGCCCCAGCTTTCGGACAGAGACTGTAAGATCAAATCTATGGAAGTCTCGGCTTCGTAGGTAATGCCCAGCTAACCTAGCTGTTCGATGTCAGCAATCATCTGTGACACCTAGTGTATGGCAGATGTACCCTCTAACATACGCGAGCGAAAGAGCTTCTTTTACAATTCGTATTTCTAAGATCTAAGGTTAGATCTATGAAGATCCTTTAATTTCAACATCATGGTATAAGATCTAATCCTTTGTTCTAACGACGAAATTAAGGAGTCATGGCGGCAAGCATAAACGATTGAGCACTAAAGTTATCATCATGATGAGTCTTCATAAGCTCATGCTCTACTATTTGCTCAACTCCGGGCTCAGGGCCTGAGAGGATTCTCTATCCAATAGAGTAACTTCTCAGCTCCCAGGACTATCCTGAGATTCATTTCCTAATCTGGAAAATTTACGCCGTTAAAGACATTTTCACCCAGGATTATGTCCTTTGACGCTAATCTTTCCAGCCATCTCGATTGCAATAGTCCAACTATCCAATCAACGATTTTGGGTACACTCAAAATGTAATGGTTACTATAGTCCAACTATATGACCAACTACAAGTGGAATAGTGTTTTGTATAGTCTAACTGTTCAAAGAAAGCAATATTAAATATTAGTCCAACTAATATATTTATAACAACGATAAATAAAATAAAAGAGCGCGTATTGGCAAGTATTTAAATGAAATTGCAAATTTAATACTTGTCTCCCACTATTTTTCGGCGAGCCTCTTACCCTATGTGGAGTACTCGGGAAACCTAGTTTCCTAGTGGGCTAGGATCCCATTAAATAACATACAACCTTGACTTTGGCCAACAAGCTGTATGAAACTTAACTAGGTAGATCTCTAAGATCAATTGGATCCCATCCAATTCCTAGATCTGGTAGGTGGACCTCTAAGTCCGAAACACATATCCAATATATGGAAATATATCCAATATATTTCCTAACATTTTCCTCTAAATCAACTAAGCTTTGGCTTTGGCTCAACAAACTTAATGATTCCAGTTAAGCGCGACCTATTGACAGTGGGATAGCTTCGTAATCCACGTCGATGAACTAAAAGTGACCTTGAATTTGGCCAACAAGTCACAACCACCCAAGACATGTGATATGGAACAAAGCTTTCATGGTTCAAACACATTCGCGATGGACAATGGTCTTGACTTTGGCCAACAAACCAATGCCAATCTTGGATCTTGAGAGAGAACCACTCAATGGAAGGAGAAATGCTTAATATTTGATGAGGGTTTTTCGCGTAATTGGCAACCAATTTATTATCTTTGATTAGGTCTCATCATACACCCTTAAGCATGCATTCTAAAAGCATAATAAGGCGCAAATAAATTAATAATGTTATTCGGATGGATATATAACAAATTGTTCCTAGAACAGATCTCTCACTTTCCTCTCTCTCACGCTATCACTATTCTTACTTCTATCCAATTACATAATACATTAAAGAAACCTCATTTACATTAAGGGGAATTGGTGAGAAGAGAAATACAATGAGAAAAGAGATAATAGGCTGGACACGCAGGTCCAATTTAATAAATTCTAAATTTATTACAACAATTTCCAAAATTGCCCTCACCCTTCTAATATCCATCTGATATATATTATTCATACAATACATCCAAGTATTCACACAAAGCATGTTATTCAATCAATCTAATCCAATTAATTAATCTTTGAATTAATGACCATCCAATGTTCAAACAACGATTTGATTTGCGAGAGTCCAACTCATTTAAGAATAAATACTCAAAGTACGTATTCTTGAATTATACAGAACTATAATTTTAAATCCAATTTAAATTGTATCCAATACTAATTCATTTTTAATTCAAAATTAAAGAATTACACTTTTAAAGGTGCATTTTAGACTTGGATTCCAAATCCAATCTTTATGGGTCTCAAAGGCCCAATTAGTATCCAATACTATTCAATTAAAGTCCAATGGGCTTTCAATTAATTCTTTAGGCGTGGGCTTTGGCCATTATGGATCAAACCCAAGATGCCAAGGCCCAATAAGGAATCACCATTTGCCCAAAATCAATTTTCGCCCATTGGGCCCAATTAAATTATTAAAGGCCCAATAGTCACATTTAGACTTTATGGAAATAGTTTTAGGCCCAATTGGATCCAACCCAATTGACCAAAACCAAACTTGGCCCAACAAGCCCATTAAGCCCAATTACAACAATTAAATTAATATATTTTTCCAAATTACATATTAATTCAATTCAAGTGTAATTAACATAATTAATCAATTAATCTAATATTTCCAAAAAACTAATTAATCCAATTAATCATGCTCTTTAATTCCAATTCATGTCCAACATAAATTGAAGCAAAACAATTCATTCTACATGCTTATAGCTCACGGTTTTGACAAGAATTCATCATGCAATTTGATTTCAATCCAATTAAATCAACATCTAACATTCATTTCATGCCAATTAACATATCTAATTGTCAAATTTCAAAAATTCATCATGAGCACTCCTAGATTGCTCTGATACCATTGTTAGTGTTCCTAGAACATTCCAAGGATCTCTACAACATAATTTAGTGTGTGAATAATCAAAATAAGATTACAGAATAAACTTACATTGATTGGCTTGGATGATGGATTTCAAAAATTTGTATGTTTGTGAAGAGCTCCAATCTTTTCTTTGTGTTCCAAACTCACGGGATTAGTTTCCCTATCACCCTGTTTGCTCTTTAAAGTACTAGCTCACAATAAATTTTGCAACAAAAACTCCATGGGAGAGGGAGAGAGTCACAGCATTAGAGGGAAAAGAGAGAAGATGAAATGCCCTGAATAGTAATTCTATTTAACTTCCAAAGTTGACCTGGTTTAAATACAAAGTTTGTGTGTTGAAATTGGTTTGAGTGTTTTATAAGTAAAACAAGCCTTACTTTCAACAAATCAAATCCACAAATCAAGCCCAACCACTTCCATCACATGTCCAACAAGTTGATGTAAGTGAAGTGGGTCCCGCCACTTATAAATTCCAAATTTAAGTCGGCTAACTCAACACGCAACTTCGCTCGGGCCCGGGTTCGTTTAATTCCGAACTAAACGAATTTGCCGTTGTGACATAATTAAATCCAAATTAATTAAATAATTATACCTTCCAAAATTATTACGAAAGTCGCTTACGAATTAATTCTAAATTAATTCGTTCGCCTGAATTAAAATCTAATTTTAATTCCGTAATGAAATCCTATTTCAATTAATATATCCAATATATTATTTAATCTATTAATTCCAAATTAATCGCTCTCTCTTCTCTTTGAATTTTATCCCAGATAAATTATTGCCTTAATTAATCCTAGATTAATTTTCTCTCTCTCATAATTAATCCTAGATTAATTATGTTCGAGTCAAATGTCATTGGTGAATCTTTGGGAAGCGACCCATGAGATCCCTGGATATGTTGGCAGTAAATACGATCATCGGACTATCCGAATACGTGTGTACCTAGTACCACATTCTTACCGATTTAAAAGACATGGTTGGCTTCTAGCAAAGCACCGTGTCTACCCAATTCTCCAGAAATATATTCAACATGGAATATATATAATATATATCAGACGTAGTTTACTAAGTATTGCGTATTGCGATCCAATATCAGATGTCACATGCTAGGCCTGGGGCTTGAATTGTGTGTTCCCCGTGTGAATCATATATCGAATCACTAGCAACTAGTCTCTATAATCGGATAATCATGACCTAGTCATACTATCCCGATAGCTGCAACATTTAAGAGTACCAGTTCTGTATCCTAGCATGATCATCATCTCCATATGACTGAAGTGATACTTTCATCTTGACATCACACCCAATACACTACGATTCTCAGTATACCCAGAAGAGGTGTACACAGAACCTGTTAAAGCTCTGGACGACCAAAACCAAAGCATACTGATTGTCGCAAGTATTAGCGATGCAAGTCTTAGGTTAAGACCAAATACACCTACCCTGATTCGGATTCACATAGACACATAGTCATACTACTAATGAGATTCTGAGGGGTCTATCCAGAGTGAAGCTGTTCCTGGTCCAACGACTAACAGAACCTCCTATCACACTTGCATAAGTATCATATACTTAAATAAATGAGAACTCTGTCGTTAAGCTTCCATAACGCACACAAGTCCAATACTAGCCTATTCCACATTATCGATGTCCAGTCTCAATAATACTACGACTATGGATATTTAATGATTAAACCTTTCGTGGATTAATACTGTCTAATATCTTATTAATCTGGTACTAATCATATAGACTTTTATCATTTATATATCCAAGTAATCCAATTACAAAATGATAAAAGAGCAATTTCCTTTGTCACATAGTTAATTTGTACAAAGAACTCCATGTCTTTTACAAATAGTGATGCTATGGGTCATAATTATCCAACACCCAGAATAAGACACTGGGAATGATTTACGACCGCACTACAACCCTCGCAAGGTCTGAACTTAACCCATTTGGTTTTGAAATGGTCCCTTATTGATGTCAGTATAATATCGAGGTTAAAAAGAGGCAATGACATGTCTTATCATACAGATAAGGCAGTAACAATTTATATAGCATATAGTGGCGTAACTACTAATAAGGTAGTGAAAATAAAATAAAAAAGAATTGATAAAAGAATACTAGTAGCAAAATAAAATGAAAATTAAGCAAGACGAAGCACATATCTTGTTGGCCTGGCTTTATAGAAGTCTGGTCGGACATAGGCACGATCTGTTGGATATCATAAATGTCCGGTCGGACTTACATGAAGTCTGGCTGGACATGCCACGTAAACCAGAATGGGTGTAAATATGGGATCACACACATGGCAGTAATAACAGATGGAGCAATATTATAGTAGTAGTAAGGCAATTAAAAATATAATAATAAAATATTGCGTAAAAAGAAAGCAAGAAAGGTAATAGCTACAGTAATGATAACAACATAGACGTAACATTATAACATGAAAACAAATGACGATAAAAATGAGGATGACAACAATCACGAATAAATGAAATAGATAAGTGTCTTACATGCCTAACTTTGGGATAGTCTGGTCAAACTTCATTCATATCATCAATGTCCGGCCGAATTTAACGCAAGTTTGGGTGAATATGCAGAAACGAAAGTATAACAAAGCAGCAATATACGCATCTAACAATAATAATAACATAATGGTAATAAAGTGACTACAAAACACAGTAAAAGGTAAAGTTACTAGATATGGCATTGCAATAATAAAAACCTAATTTTATAAAAGAATTAGCCTTTAGTATAATCATTTCCCAGTAGTATATGGAATTATATCCCAAGTACAGACCATATTACCGTCCATTAGGAATCAGATATGGAATTTATGTCTACGTTTCCATCCTATATACCAAAAGAAACCACCATATACAGTTGGACGTATTTTGACTTACGTGTGTCTGGCTGGATGCGAAACAAGTCCGGATGGACATACTATGGCATGACACTATTGTAAAACGAGTAGAAATAGCAGGGAAGGTGCCCTTAGGTTGTTCCTTATGTATATTTGGCTCGTAAGATGCCTCTGAAGATTGGGTAGTCGCTCGATCTCTCACCGTAAGATAGGTAAATCCATAGACTTCTCTTTATATTTTCTCTCGGCTCTCTGTTTTTACACTCTCAACTCACTCATATTTTGTTCAATTCTCTACTTCTTTTTTTATGTTCCTCCCCTTGTTGACTCCCCCGCATGTTTTTTATAGGCATAAGCATTGATAGGATAATAATGGATATTAAAAATAAAATAAATTATTAGGTAAATCCCTTAACAGTTTGGCATAAATCAACTACTTTATCAGATAAATAGCAGATCCATTATGTCATGCCTATTGGGAAGCGGACACGAGTGCGCAGCGGAAAAATAAATAATTAAAATTATGATGCCGATTTCCCTTTGCCCAAGACCCATTTGTTTTGATTATTCTACAAGCCTAGGCATGTTACTATATATTCTAAGTATAAAACTCATAAAACATGCAAAGAACATAAACCTAAACATGTAACTATCATAAGAACTCTAATTAAAATAAAGAAAGAAAAATACTTACTTGAACCGTAGACTCCTCCAGTCTTCCCTCCAATCTACAATCTTTTCTCGAACTCAGCAAGCTCTTCCACGTTCCAAAGAGCCACCCAAGTGTGTGGCCTTTTGGGTTCCCCTCAAGTTGGACATGAAATGAATCATGATAATTTAATCGAACATAAATTATCCTCCGATCAGATGGTCGTTCGATTTCAATGACCAAGGTTGACATCTAGCAACATGCCAAGGCCCCCAAATGAGAAGGAAAGATATATATACCTATTCTGTATGTTATTTACATATGATACAGTCCATCGCCTCACTGTATCCCCACCTATTGACCTAGGGTACGGAAAATGTCTACCCATATGGTCAAAGGTATGATGTTGATAGTGTCATGAATCGTGCTAACCCAAGAATCTCACATGATTCTTCCGCTGTGGCCACAGTCTCAAGCACTGATCACACATATCAACCCGCGAACTGGAATACTACTCTTATAAGAAAATATTATCCGAGAGAGTGGCGATTATCTGTTGTATCTTTACAAACTTCATGCGTTTCAACAAATGACCCAATCATACCCTTATGACCGGATCTTTTGAACCGGGGAAGGAGAATGTCAAAGTTATTTGATCCAGCATAAGATTGTAAAGACCTCAAGTATAAGGACTAGTCATATAATCGATACATGAAAGTTCTAACAGACACATGGGA
>SKCR01038566.1:0-94221 GCA_019454045.1 Zanthoxylum bungeanum | reverse complement strand
ATCCGGAACTAATAATAAGGACCTTACATCATTTATATATCTTGGTAATCCAATTATAAATGATAAAGAGCATTTCCTTTGTCACATAGTTAATTTATACAACAACACCATGATCTGTACAAATAATGATGCTATGGGTCATCATTATCCAACAGTGTACATGCATAGGCATCCTCACTTGTTTACGATCTAGTAATCCATGGCCGTGGTACAACATCGGAAACCAGTTCCTAGTGTTATTTAGAAATCGTAAATTGAAAGTTGACTATATTATACCGAATGGATTTGACGTTCTCATCTATATCCCAGGTATAATACAGATAGCCTGAGACGGAGGGATTATACGTATGCAATGACCTCGGCTTGTATAGTTTAGCGAGATTATCTGTGGTGGTCATAATCCATTAGTGGGTGGATTATGGACACGAAATCGGATTTCGTGATGGATAACCTAAACTTAGAGAGTCCCACAATATGAAGTGTATTCGTTGAGCACTTGGGCAACTTAACATGAATAATACAGATTATTCATAATACTTCACTGGATTAAATGAGTTAATTCGGATCGTTTAATCGATTAAACGATACCACATGTATTTAAGGATTTTGGTCATTTAATAATTATTGTATATTTGTATTTGATACATAATACGATTAGATACACATTAATTATTTGCCAAAAAATATTTTGACACATGTTATATATATATGTATTTGTTATTTAATGTAAATAAAAATACATATATGGTTATTTAATTATCTAGTTATTTAAATGTGTAATAATTAAATAATTAATTTTCAAACTTTATCCAATTATCATTATGAATTTGATACATGGTAATAAATAATTGGATTACATGGCATATATTTATTAAAGGCAAATGTGTGACATTTTAATTGGCCTTTTAAAAGCTTATTTTTGACTTTAATTTGATTAAATAAGCCAAAATGACCAAAATACCCCTTGTACATACCAAAGTCGGTTTTGATGATTAAAAAAAGAAAAAAAAATTTCTTCATCCTTAATCATGCCATGGCCGAAAGCTTCACTAAAAAATGGGTTTGAAAAATTATTTGAAGAATTCATGAAGATTTGAAGAAAAATCAAGAAAAAGTTTGGGTCTTTCATGAGATTAAAAGGTAATCTACTTAACCCTAAGCTTAGAAATTTGATTTCATATTTCTTGATGATTTAGAAAGGTTCTATGGTTACTTCAAATCTAAAAAATTAGGGCTTTAGGTTGTGGATGATGGATTGGAAGCTTGTTGGCATGTGTGAAGTAGATTTGGAAGTAATTAGTGTAATTAGTTTCCAAATTTATCAATTATTGAAGAGTTGCTATTCTAGAGTGTTGTGACCACTCTTATGGCACTTAGAATTATTCTTGAGTGCTTCATGTGTGGTGACTTTGATTGGTGTTTGATTAATCTTGAAAGAATTGGATTTAAAGCATGAAAAATGAGAATTTTTGGTCTGCAGATCAGATCTATCCAAACTAGAAATTATGTGATGTTTTTGATGTCATATGAATGTAATGGATATGTTTTGGGAGTTGGCACAATTACCGGAAAGTGTTTCCGACTTTAAATAAGCGAAAACGACCAAAAACGGTGTTACCAGGTGGATTTTGAGCCAACCGGGTGACGGCTATGAAAACAATGATTCTTTCACTGTTTGGGCAGCCTATGAACTACTCGGATACTATTGAATGTTCATTATATTATATTATATTATAATAATATATTATATATATATATAAATAATCTTGTTGGGACCTCCAAAATAATATATAATATAATATTATATATAAAATCTCGGTGGGACCTCCAAAATATTATATATATACACACACACACACATAAAATAATAATAATAATACATGTATGCCTAAATACATTATAAACTCATTTTGTTGCCAATATAAGTACAATGGATGTTTTCCAAGTCTGATTTGAATCTAGCCCTAACGATCTTTTCAGTCTAGGTCTTGGATTTCAGATTTCATATTCATTTTTCTGTTGAGTTTCCAAAATAATATTTACCTACATAATAAATAAAAATCATAATAAAAATATATAATTTTTAATTTGATTATTATTTCACAAATATGCTGAATTAGGGAGATTATTGAAACTACAAGTGTAAAATGGTTAATTTTTCTTTTTATAAATGTAAAATTTTTAATGTTCATCACACCTCCAACCAGCTTATTACTAGTCCCTAGTAATTTAAGCGAAAACTTAAAAGGAAAAATTCTTATCCAAGTTAGTAATTGTTTCTTTCTTTCTAAATTATCAAATAAGTAAATCATCTTGTATATTTTACCATTTTTCATACATACATAAGACAAAATACCAATAATTATTGTGCCCACAATATTCATAGGTCTTGTTGAAAAAAGAATAATATTTTGTCTTAAAGTTATATTAGAATTTACAGATTTTTGGCAATGACAACTTATTTATATATAAAAATATTTTTTTGAATAATACATCTTTAATCCTTATAATGAGCTTTGAGTTAGTGACTCCCAAATTAGTTGGTTTTAGGGCACTGAGTGTTAAGACACCTCCACGGACTTAATTGCTCGGATCTCGGATGTCAAAAAGAAGAAGTGTATTATTTCCTTAAGCTTTCTCTATAATCTATGTTACGAGCTTTGGACCAGTGATTCAAAGATCAGTTAGCCTTAGGGCACTAAGTATTAAAACACCCATACAGACTTGATTGCTTGAGTTAGAGAGGGTACGAAATCAAACTTATTCACCATTTTTTTTTAAAAAAAACAACTCAAGCTCTACCGTTTTACGCGACCAATCACTGCTTGTTGAGGCAAGATGTCCGGTTACTAAGAAAAAATTTGATGATGATGATATTATTATTATTTAACCAACTCAAACTCTACCATTTTACGCGAACAATCACTGCTTACTGAGGTAAGTTGTCTCGTTACTAAGTAAAAGCTTAGTTAATTTTTTATTTGGTTTTTTTTTAATAAAAACATAAAATCCATTACTTTTAGGTACTCTCTCAAATAAATTAGAGAACTTAATATGTAAAATTTTCACTTACAACCCATGATCATATGTTACCATGTATGTTGATAAAACCTATCAAATGACCATATGGAGATCAAATTTAATCAATATTATGAACAATTCATAAATTAAATAATTCAAAAGGAAATGAACAAAAATAACTTGTTACAAAATAACATCAAAATAATTTGTTTTTTACTCACAAAACAAAAATAAAAATAAAATTTTTTAAAGAAAATATCAACACAAAAAAACTAGTCAGCTATCATCTCCCCAACCAAATGAGATATTACCCCAATATCTGAATAAGAGAAAGTAGAGTTTAGAAGATATCACATGATTAGTGTGGAAATGAAAACTGAATCTACATCACTAATAGTATAAAGAAAACAATAAAAGAAAATCAAAACAATAAATTAAAATGTAGTTGTGATTTTGGCTCACATCTTCCTCTGGTTTTACGTCCAGTAACAATCTGAACGCCTTCTATGGGTCGGGAATATGTTTCTCATCCAGTTTTCTTATAAATTAACAAATAAAGTTTTTTTAAAGTCAGATTCCTGATATTGTTGGGAAGCTGAACAGATCTTTGTGACACTCACACGACATCAACAATGGTGGAGGTGGCAAATTGATCACCCTCAACACATACAACAAAGTGGTCCACACATAGCACTTTGCATGCATGGCTTCGGAAGATGAAGAGTGATAAGACTTCACCCGAGTGACGCATGTTTATAAATAAAATTTGGAGAAATCATTACATGCATGGACATGCATGATGCAAGGTATGAGCCATCAATATATCAAGCAACAAAGCAATTACAAATTGAAATCCAAACAGCAAATCAAACTTTTTTTTTAATGATGACAAGTATTGGTATTAGACCAGATAAAAGTATGAAGCGTGCATGATTTAGGCACGCATGACGCTGATGGATGCCGAAGAGACGCACATTTCAAATGCACTTTTATTTATTTATAAAAAATTAAAAAAAAAACACACATACACAACAACACAAATGTAAAAAAAAATACAATATTTATAAGATGTTAAAAAAAACACACACATAACAACACAAATGCAAAAAAAAATATTATAATATTAAATTATTTTTCTATCTATTAAATTTTATTCCTCGGCAACGGCATCAAAACTTGACACACTCATAAAGTGTTTCTTTACTCCCAAGTATAAAAATGTCAGAGTAATAAATAACACGATAAGTCCGAGATCGATAAACATGGAATAAATTTAATAAGATAAAATAATAATTCAACTAATAAATAAAAATAATAAAATAAAATACTACGGTGGGGGATCCACTCTTGAAATTTCAAATATAAAATAATTTTTATTTTTTATGAAATATAAATTATAATTATTTCGTAATCAATTTATTTCATGATTATCATGTATTAATTATATCAACATATGTAATATCCTATCGATAATTAGTCATGTCAAGGTACTAAATATGCCAAAATATTTAGAACTGTATTGTCTATAAGTAATTCATATCTTTGATAGTCTAGTCTCTTGTATTTATGGGATTTCAATATTATTTATCTCAATCAAAGACTGTCTAAAGTTAGTCAGGAGCTCTCAATAAATTGGAAAAAGTAAGAATTTTATTTGGGAAATAATCACAATTTTCAAAATACAATATAAATAAAAATCACATATATTTTCATATCACTACCTTCACCCTTTACCCTTTTAAGATACAAATTAGCAGAATAAGATATAAATAAAAGCACTCTTAATTTTATTAATAAAAGAAAAATAAATTACAAAAGAAAAATACAATACACATGATACTTACCCCCAAATCTCTCAATAGGGAAAAATGAAATAGAGCATATGGATCATAGGAGAGCTCCCTTCTCCACACTCCTTGAAGTGCCGAGCACCTCCTTTATATAAGGAGTTTCGGCAAATGCCAAAGAAAAAACACATTTACTTTTTCAAATGTAGTGCATTTGATTTTGAAATGCAATGCATTTGAATTTTCAAATATATTATAATAATATAATATAGATTATAATAGTAATAATAAAATACATGTATAGTTAAATACATTATAAGCTCATTTTGTTGTCAATATAAGCACAATGGATATTTCCAAGTCCAATTTGAATCTAGCTGTCACACTTTTTGAGTTTCTGGGTCTTGGAATTTAGATTTCATATCCATTTTTCTTGTTGAGCATCCAAATCAATAATTTACCTACACAAAAATAGAAATCTTAATAAAAAAATATAAATTTAATTATTATTTCACAAATGTGCTAAATTAAGGAGATTAATGAAACTACAAGTATAAAATGAATAATTTTCCTTTTAATAATGTACACTTTTTAGTGTTCATCACACATTTTGCCCTACTTCTTGGAACTCTACATCATAGTCCTCATCATCAATCTTGATAAGGCTATCTCACAGTATTTCTTTGTTATTCTCTTCTGGTTGCCTTTCTTCTCGAAGGTCGACAATGGCGGCTATTTCTTTTCCTTTTCCCTTGTTCTGCTAAGGAGTGGCCTTTTGAATTTGGGCCTTGAGCTCATAATTCTCTTGTTGCATGGCTTGCATATATTTTTGAAACTACTTCTTCATGGTCTGCATATGTTCTTCTATTTGCTTCATCATTTCGTTCTTGTTGCTGAGATATCCATCGTAGGTATCAGATGGTTGGATATTTATTTCCTCCTGGTGAGTAGCCGAAACAAATATATGGATTCCTTATTTCTGGGGCCATCTTTGTTTTACTTGATTGAGTAATTCATGAAACAATAAAAAATAACGTAGTATAAAAAAGAGGTAGAAAGAAATAGATCTTTTAGGAAAAAAATATTCTCGGGGAATGGGATTGAATTAACAGTAGACACAGCTTTTCGTCTATTTTCCCCACAGACGACACCAATTATTGTGTAAGAAATCTCACAAACAATAAAAAACCAATTGATCAAAGTGACAAGTAGAAAGAGTTCTTATTATCTCTCGAATAGTCAAGTATCAATCCATTTCTCTAAGGAATTTTGCAATATTTATAATCTTTTATTACAAGGAAACTCTGATTGACAATGTTCGTATTCCTAATTAAGTAGCCCAATCACAAGAATCTCATGATGTCCATATTCTGTATGATCAATTAGCTTCAAGAAATGGAACGAACTTTATTCAGTTGTCTAATTCCTTATTTCTGTGATTCCCATGATGAAGGAACTGATATCGGACTATTTCCTCTTTTGATCCTGTTATGAGTTCCCTAGGAATGACTATGAATGAAATAACATATAAGACTCTTAAATAAGTCATTGACAGAAGATTCTAGGATCAGCCTCTAATGTAGTTCATGGTCTGCTGGAATGTCATTAATTCAGACTCTAATGAGAGGTTCTATCTTCAGAATCAGACTCTAACAAGAGACTTCTAGAGTTAGACTTTGATGATATGCTTTTGAAGTCAGATCCTGGCAAGAGGTTCTGAAGTTAGAGTCTAACGGGGGAAGGGGAGCTGAATCCCTTTAATTGTGCGCCTAGCCACTGTTGGACAATTATGACCCATAATATCTCTATTTGTAAAAGACATGGTGTTCTTTGTACAAATTAACTGTGTGACAAAGGAAATTACTCTTTTATCATTTTGTAATTGGATTACTTGGATATATAATGACAAAAGTCCATATGATTAGTACCAGATTAATAAGATATGAGATATTATTAATCCATGAAAGGTTTAATCATTAAATATCCCTAGTCATAGTATTATCGAGACTGGATATCGATAATGCGGAATAGACTAGTATTGTGCTTGTGCGCGTTATGGAAGCTTAACGGTATAGTTCTCATATATTTAAGTATTGGATACTTATGCAAGTATGATGAGAGGTTCTGTTAGCCGTTGGACCGGGAACAGCTTCGCTCTGGATAGACCCCTCGGAATACAATTGGTAGTATGACTATGTGTCTATGGGAATCTGAATCAGGATATGTGTATTTGGTCTTAACCTGAGACTTGCATCGTTAATACTTGCGACAATCAGTATACTTTGGTTTTGATCATCCGGGGCTTTAACAGGTTCTGGTACGCCTCTTATAGGTATACTGAGAATCGTAATGTATTGGGTGTGATGTCGAGATGGAAGTATCACTTCAGTCATATGGAGATGATGATCACGTAGGATACATAGCTAGTAGTACTTAAATACTGCAGCTATCGGGATAGTATGACTAGGTCATGATTATCTGATTACAGATACTAGTTGCTAATGATCTGATATCTGCTTCGTATGGACAGACACAATTCCCAGCCCTAGGCCTAGCATGTGACATCCGATACTAGATCATAATACGCAATACTTAGTATATTACGCCTGATATAGATTATGTATTCCATGTTTAATATATTTTTAGAGAATTGGGTAGGCACGGTGCTTTGCTAGAAACCAACAATGTCTTGTAAATCGGTAGGAATATGGTACCGGGTATGCACGTGTTCTGATAGTCCGTGACCGTATTTACTGCCAACATATCTAGGAATCTCTTGGGTCGCTTCTCAAAGATTCACTGATGACATTGACTCAAACGGAATTAATCTAGGATAAATTATGAGAGAGAAAAAATTAATCTGGGATTAATTACGGAAAGAATTAATCTAGAATTTAATTATCAGAGAAAGAATTAATTTGGGATTAATTGCATCATGAATTAATCTGGGATTAATGTAAGTGAAGAAGAAAGAACGCGATTAATTTGGAATTATTCGGCAAAGTAAATTTAATAGTTAAATTGGATTTTACTATTTAATTTATTTAATTGGGCTAAAGTAATATATCGAATATATTAATTGAAATTGGATTTCAATATGGAATTAAAATTGGATTTTATTTCAAGCGAACGAATTAATTTGGAATCAATTCGTAAACAACTTTCGTAATAATTTTACTAGGTATTATTATTTAATTAAATTAGATTTAATTATATAGCGACAAAAAATTCTTTTAGTCAGATTAAACGAACTAGGCCTAAAGTGTGTTGTGTAAGTCAACTTGAATTTTGAATTCAAAGTGGTGGGATCCACTATTTTACATCAACTTGTCATAAGTGTGATGGAAGTTGTTGGATGTATTTATTACAACTTTTAACACACAACACACACACCTTTAAGTCAAAACACTTTTGGATATGTGGGAACTATTTCATTATCTCTTTTCTCTTCCATTTTTGGGCGTGACTTTGCTTATCTCCAAGGGAAATTTTCTTCAAAATTTTCTTAAGCTAGCACATAAAGGAGTCAAAGAAGGTGATAGGGAAACTCACCATTGAGTTTGGAATGCAAAAGAAAACTTGGAGCTTCCAAAATACAATGAAAAAGTTTTGAATCTCATCCGATCATTGTAAGTTTTTTCCGTAAACTTCTTGATGTATTCACACACAAATCATCTTAGTGATCTTGTGGCATGTGTAAGACACTAACAATGATATCTAGAGCCATCCTAAGCTTGATTTGAAATCTAGGGTTCATGGACTTTAATTTGGATTTTTTTACTTGGAGTTTGATTTACCTAAATTGATTGTTTGGTTGAGTTTGGATGATGATGAATTGAATTTGTGCATCTTTGGATTTGAGATAAATTGATTGGATAAAAAAATCCCCAAATCCATCCCCTTGGCCGAAACTACCCTAGTGTGTGCTCATGGTGATTTTTGAAAATTAGTAATTGGATGTGTGTTTGGCATGAAATGTATGTTAAATGTTGATTTTATTAGATTGAAATCAAATTGCATGATAATTTCTTTGCCATTTCCGTAAGCCTAATCATGTTGGAATAATGTTTTGCTTCAATTTGTGTTGGACATGAATTGAAATTAAAGAGCATGATTAATTGGATTAATTAGTGTTTTGGAAATATTAGATTAGTTGATTAATTATGTTAATTACACTTTAAATTGAATTAATGTGTTTTGGATTAATATGTTAATTAAATTGTTGTAATTGGGCTAGTGGGCTCGGTTGGGCCAAGTTTGGTTTGGACAATTGGGTTGGATCCAATTGGGCCCAAAACCATTTCCAAAGTTCAAATATGACTGTTAGCCTTTAATAATTTAATTGGTCCCAATGGGCCAAAATTGATTTTTTGGGCAAATGGTGATTCCTAATTGGGCCTTGTCTTTTGGGTTTGATCCATAATTACCCAAGCCCACCGCCTAAAAAATTAATTGAAAGCCTATTGGACTTTAATTGAATAGTATTGGATACTAATTGGGCCTTTGATACCCATTATGTTTAGATTTGGAATCCAAGTCTTTAAGGCACATAAATAAGTGTAATTATTTAATTGGAATTAAATGTGAATTTGTATTGGAAACAATTTGAATTGGAATTAAAATTGTAATTCAATATAATTCAAGAATGCTTACTTTGAGTATTTATTCTTAAACAGTTGGACTCGAGCAAATCAAATCGTTGTTTGAACATTAGATGGTCATTAATTCAAAGATTAATTAATTGGATTAGATTGATTGAATAGCATGCTTGTGTGAATACTTGGATGTATATGTATGAATAATGTATATCGGATGGATATTAGATGGGTGAGGATAATTTTGGAAATTTTGTAATAATTCTCTTCTCACCAATTCCCCTCAATGTAAATGAGGTTTTCTTTAATGTATTATGTAATTGGGTAGAAGTATGAATAGTGTTAGCGAGAGAAGGAAAGGAATAGAGAGATTTATTCTAGGAACAAATTGTTATATATCCATCCGCATATCATTATTATATTTATTCGCGCTTTATTATGCTTTTAGAATGCATGCTTAAGGGTGTATGATGAGACCTAATTAAAGATAGTAAATTGGATGCCCATTTAAGCGAAAAAAACCTTCATTAAATATAAGCGTTTTTCCTTCCATTGAGTGGTTCTCTCTGAAGATCCAAGATTGGCATTGGTTTGTGGCCAAAGTCAAGATCATTATCCATCGCGGATGTGTTTGAACCACGAAAGCTTTATTACATATCTCATGTATTTGCGTACGAATCAAAAAGCCCCTTCAACTTTGTACAATCTCTTATTGAAGCCTTTGTGAAGACCAAGCTATCTTCCGTAAAAAAATAAGTGCGAGCTGATATCATCTTTTCCAAATTTCAGTCCATTAAAGTCTTTCTCCCTCATGCCTTTGTTCAGCAGCCCTAAGAATGCTTTAGTACATAAGATAAAGAGATAATGAGATAACTGACATCCATGCCGAAGCCCTCTTGCCATTAATAAAAACAGAGTAGCTATGTGTAAAGATGCAGTTATATATTAGCCCTTTCCAAAATTCCAGGAACCCCAATTTTCCAACACCCCAATTATAAATCTCCACTCTACTATGTCGTAAGCTTTACTTATATCCAATTTTAGTGCCACCAACCCTTGTTTCCTTGTTTCTTCTTCCTTACCTTGTGTAGGCACTTTTATCCAATGATAACAATGTTTATGATCAAACTGCCTGGGACAAAAGCACTCTGGTTCGAAGATAGCAATTCACCATGCACCCTTTTAAGCTTATTGGCCCCACATTTAGCTATAATCCTATATATATCATTACACAGGCTTATAGGTCTAAATGCAGAGATTGTTGTAGGCTGTTTTTATTTAGGGATAAGGCAAACAATATTTGGTTTATGCTTGAGGTATCAGTAAGTTGGTTGAGGGTTGCCAGACATGTTTGTGTTACCTGCTCTCTTACGGAAGCCCAGTGTTTTTGGAAAAACACTGTTGGAAGTCCATTGATGAGTGGTAAATAGATCACTATTTATCACTCTTTTAACTTAATATTTTGTATAGTTTCTTGAGTTTTATGAATATTTTGATGTGTTTTATGGTATTTTATAGATAAATAAAATAACAGAACTCTTTGGAGGTAATTCGGGGCCAAAACAGCGGAAAATGGATAAAAAGTAAATTTCCTGCTAAAATGCGCTGTGCTAAAATATGTCGTCTGCTAATATGTGCCAGACACATGGATGAATCAGAGAAGTTTTGCTACCATGCACCATTGCTAACATGCGCCTTCCATGTGTCAACATCACAGTAAATCTGTTAATGTGCATCGTGCCACGTGTCACCATCACATGCTGTCGACAATCCATATCTTTGCTGACGTCAGCGTCGCGACGTGCACCAACTTTACACGTCACGATACCGACATAATAATGCTACCAATAGACACGTGTCCTTATCTCTTGAAGTTGCGCGCCATGAGTCCACGCTTCGCGACGCGTGAAGTAAAATTTTACCTATAAATTGAGCCGAATTTCAGTTGTAAACTCATACTTTCTTCTAAGGAATTTCTTAAGAATACTAAGAAGATTGTATCTTTGTTGTTTATTTACAGCTTTTAGCATTTAATTTTATTTACTTTTCGCAATAGTACTTTTTTCTTTACTTTTCAGTCTTTATTTTCTTTATTCCACATGAGGAGGTAACTCTCATTTGCTGCTGTTAAATGTCAAGCTTTAATTACTAATATTTAGATTAATCTCCCTTAATTATAATATATAAACTATTTAAAACCTGACATAATGGGATACCGAATTGATGGTCGGTTGGCCTTAATGAAATTGATTTTTAACCTGACTAAACATGGATACTGCCTTTATGGTCGGTTGGAATTAATTATAAATTTGACTTAATCAGGATACCGCCTATATGGTCGGTTGGTAATTATCACGCAAAGTTATATATTATAATAATTGAGCTATCTAAAATAGAAGTAATAAAAATGGATCCTCTAACCCCCAATATTTTCTTTTATTATATTTTTACCTTTTAATTTCCAACAGCATTTACTTTATGTTATTTACTTTATTTAAGCTTTTACTAGCCTTAGATATGTGTCGTAACTAAACCCGTTATATGGGGTTGTGATGAATTCCAATATCATCGGTTTATAAGGGGTTATTTCATGGTTTTGGTAATATAAAAAATATTTATTAAGTCTTAAGCTTAATGCTTCTTGTTAACTGGTCATTAATAAGATTGATGTGGTAAACTTAAAATAAACTTGACAAAGAAATTTTAGATTTCATCCTTAGACTTAATATCCCACAATCTTCTTTGAGGATAGATAACCATTCAATAGATTTCCTTACAGGATATACATATACTTGTCGGATGAGGGTAGCCACAATTGGAACTTAATCTTAAAGAATTCAGGTAACTTGGTTGACATAGACATATGACTAATTAGGTTACACTGGATATTTTCATCTGACCATCGACAGAGGCTTCTGCATAATTTCGTGTTCCAGGTTAGTAAACCAATATATTACACAAGCATGAGATAACCACTTCATCTTTAAAAGATATTGGAAGGATTCACAACCCTAGATAGTTTCTTAATATTGAATTTTCCCTTAATTTACTTTCGCACTGTTTTATTTATTCATCTTTAGTTTAAAGTCACCATCCAATCAACAACCAATCTATTAGATACTTGTAAAAATTTGGCTTCATAAATTAATAGCTTAGGTATTAAGTCCTCATGAGATCGATACTTTTATACTACTTGAACGATATGTGCGCTTGCGTTATACGCATGTAATTACGTCGGTCATCCATCTGGCCCGGGGCTTTATTTGGGTGCATCTTTCTAAGAGCTTCACGAATATTTTCTGCTGTGAATGAGGTATTTAGAACTATAAGCATCTCATCTATTAATTGTTTTTGAATTCCTTCCAGTGCCAACTCTGTATGTTCTCATGAAGAGTCTGTGGATGTAAAAAATCAGAAAAGTAATTATTGGCCACTGCAGTAATATCCTCTTCACTAGTCACTCATTCCCCTTCCACATCCATTATTCTCTAATCATAGTCTTCTTTCTCCTTTCCGAGGCATAAACATGAAAGAACTTCGTATTTATATCCCCAACTTTGAGCCAAGAGATTCTTGTCCTTTGTCTCCAATAGATCGGCTCTTCCCACAGCAAATAATCAATTTGTTCCTATATTGTACCATTTCTTTACCTTATCGAAACTGATCTCCTTACCTTTTTACCCCCGTAATTTATCTTGCAATACCCTAAGCTTTTCATGTCTTTCCCCAAACTCCTAAGCACTCCAAGTCTTCAGACTCTCTTGAGTTTCCCCATACACTCAACAAAAGCATGGAGTGGGTTGCGTTTATGTTCTCCCCTAAAGGCTTTCTAGCCATCCTTAATAATATCTCCACAAACTTGATATGGGTTTCACATATCTTCATAGAAATATCTCATACCTTCATCTTTACTTAGCAATTCCATCCATATTTCGCCCTTCACTTCTAGCAAAATCAGATTCTGGTCACATGCTTCTAATTCAAAATTGAGTGGGAGTGAATAGATTTTTTTCCCCAATGTACTAATTCAAAATATCTGTGGATTTTACTACAAGAGTCAATGATAAAAGAGTAAGGAACTTAAAAATAATGGTGGCAAGATCGAGCTATAGTCTGAACCACATGCTTCTAATTCAAAATAACGGTTGCAAGTGAAGGGCATAATATGGAGTAAGTCAACTGCAAAATCGGACTATGGTTTGAACCCGGTGCTTCTAATTCAAAATTGAGTGGGAGTGAGTAGATTTTTTGTCCAATGTACTAATTCAAAATATCCTTGGATTTTACTACAATAGTCTGTTGGTTTCTATTAAGGTCCCAAGATCATTATAAGCATGAAAAACAAATGTGAATACATCAACGGAGGTAGCGGAATACTCACATCGATCGGTTGAGATGATTCGGCAACAAATAAAATTTATTTTTCCCTTCCAAGGTGCGCCCAAACAGTGCAGTCCACTGCCTTCAATTTTCAGATTTGAGTCCAATATTTTGAGCTCCAAGATTCATGAAAAGATTCCCGGCTCACGGATGAGTTTCCCTATCACCTTCGTATGCCTCTAAGGAGTGTGCTAGCACTTGGATTTTGCCACAAAATCACTCAAATTGCTTCCCACTGCTCGGTTTGAGACAAAAAGTGAGCATTTTCACAGCCCTCATGGGCGTGAGATTGAGAGAGAAAATAGATGGAGAAGAAGTGTTGGTTGGTTAATGAAAAAATGGTATACATATTTACTTTATATATTTTCCAAAAATATATTAATGATTTACAAAAATTTGTCAAAAGCAAATAGTGTAAATAAAATAATTGATTTCAAAAATCAAGTCATATACCAACATTCAACCACTCCACTAACTCACATCATGTCATATCACTCAATCAAATTGTCACATCACTAAAGTGACATGTGATTTGACGCATTGATGTGACCAATGATTTGACGCTTGATGTGACTTGTGTACCGCACTCGAATGAAATGCAATGCGCTCGTAAATAATCTCGGGCTCGGGTTCGTAATTCCAATTAACGATTTTTCCGTGCGTCGTAATTAAATATAATTTAATAAATAATCATGCCAAGATAATTAATTATTCACGTCGCTAATGAATTAATTTTAATAAATCGTTTGCCCGAATTAAAATCTAATTTTAATTCCGCGTCGAAATCCAATTTCATTTAAATATCGAATATATTAATTAATCGATAATTCCAAATAATCGTCTCTCTCTTTTAGACGAATTTTATCTTATCATGCCAATCATAATTACTATTCACGTCGCTAACGAATTAATTCTAAATTAACTCGTTCGCCCAAATTAAAATCTAATTTTAATTCCGCGTCGAAATCCAATTTCGTTTAATATATCGAATATATTAATTTAATCGATTAATTCCAAATTAATCGTTCTCTCTCTTTAATGATATTTTATCCTAGATAAAATATCTCCGTAATTAATCCTAGATTAATTTTCTCTCTCATCAAATTAATCCCAGATTAATTAAAGTGCGAGTCATACGTCATCGGTGAATCTTTGGGAAGCGACCCATGAGATCCCCGGATATGTTGGCAGTAAATACGATCGTCGGACTATCCGAACACGTAAGTACCTCGTACTACGTTTTACCGATTTACAAGACAAGGTTGGCCTCTAGCAAAGCGCCATGCCTACCCAATTCTCCGGAAATATCCTTACAGGAAATAAAGGATCTGTATCAGGCGTAGAATACGTAGTATTGCGTATTTCTGTCCAGTATCGGATGATCACGTGCTAGGCCTGGGGCTGGAATTGTGTCTGCCCCGTACGAAGCACATGTCGGATGTCTGGTAACTAGTCTCTATAATCGGATAAACCTGACCTTGTCATTTTATCCCGATAGCTGCAGTATTTAAGAGTACTAGTACCGTATCCTACGTGACCATCATCTCCACTTAGACTGGAGTGATACTTCCGTCTTGACATCACACCCAACACACTACGATTCTCAATATACCCAGCATTGGCGTACAGAACCTGTTAAAGCCCTGGACGACCGCAACCAAAGTATATTGATTGTCGCAAGTATTAGCGGTGCAAGTCTCAGTTAAGACCAAATACACCTACCCTGATTTCGGACTTCCATAGACACATAGTCATACTACCAATGGAATTTCGAGGGGGTCTATCCAGAGCGAAGCTGTTTCCCACCATCGGTGTAAACACAACCTCCTATTACACTTGCATGAGTATCCTATACCCAAATATATGAGAACTATGTCGTTGTGCCCTCACAACGCGCACAAGTGTAATACTAGTCTTTTACGTATTTATCGATGTCCAATCTCGATAATACTCTGACTAGGGATATTTAATGATTTATCCTTCGTGGACTGATACTGTCTCATATCATTCTCCGTCCAGGAACAAATCAAAGGGACCTCTCATCATTTATACATCTAGGTGATCTAATCACAAATGATAAGAGTGCAATCTCCTTTGTCACATAGTTAATTTGTACAACAACACCATGATCTGTACAAATAGTGACGCTATGGGTCATAATTGTCCAACAATCTCCCACTTGGCCTATAGCCAGTCACTCGAGTGCTTGACACCCGAACTATGTACGGTTGGCTCAAATTGCTGAGAAAAGCTTTCGTCAGCGGATTTGCATGATTATCATCTGATGCGATTTATTCGATCATCACATCGCCACGATGTATGATCCGAACGAATCAGATGAATATCGAAGTATGTATCTGGATCGTTGATGAGACCATTAATTCTTTAGCCTGTGCTGACGCCTAGCTCAGCTGCTAACAGAACTATATCTAATCTAATTAGATTTATTATGACCCAGATGGCTTCTATTGCTGCCTCAGCTGCAGCAATTAACCGCATTTGTTTTGTTTATACGGTAACAGTATCTTGCTTGGAAGATTTCCAGCTCACTGTACCGTTATTCAAACTGTATAGTACCGTTTGGACTTTAGTCGTTATCGGTTTAGGAAACTTGCAGTAGTGATCCCAGTCACTTCAAGTTCTCCTTCTCCACGATTAAGACAACATCCTTAGTTCTCTAAGATACTAACGGATGTTCTTAACATCAATCCAGTGACTATCACTTGGATTGGCCTGTTTGTGAATCCATATGCTCAAAGCGTATGAGACACCAGGTCGCGTACATTTTTCAATGTACGAGTTTCTCGGAGAGTTTTCTCGAAAGCCAAGCTTTCACCGATTGTATTTTTATGGGAATATCATTTCCAAGAAATGACGTATTATCATTATTTATAGGACAGCCACTGTCAGTGCGCTCCCACTAACCCTCTTATATACACAAGAATCATTTCGTTTTGAATTAAATCATACACATTATGATTACATCAAAACGATAATTCCAAGAACCTAATGCTTGCTTCAATCCAAACATGGATCGAATAACCTGCAAACCTTGTTTGCTAGTTTTGGTACGACAAAACCGTCAGGATGTTTTAAACATCCTCCAAAAGGTTTCCTTTTCAGGAAAGCGATTTTCCCGTTCTGCTGACATATTTCATAAATGAAACATGCAGCTTAGCAAGCATTATCCAAATGGATTTACCGTGGCAACAGTTAAAAGGTTGAATCGTAATCAACACAATGTTGATAACGATACCTTTCCGCTAAAGCCTAGCTTTATACGTTGGTATGTTGCCATCCATGTATGTCTTCCTTGAAGACTTATATAGTACCAATAGGCACAATGCCTTGCGGTACATCAACTAGTATCCAAACATGTTGATATACATGGAATCCATTTCGGATTCATGACACTTTGTCATAATAGGGAGTCGATACCTTGTATCACTTCCTCATACGTAGTCAGTTGGTATACCTCAATAAGATAGACATCTTTATGAGGTGAGATCAGAAACCCATACCCCAGGTTGTTTTCTGACTCTCTCCGACATACGCGGTTCTTGTGTATTCGAAGATTATTGGTATAGTTTCATCCTTGATGAACTATTTATGTTCCATTAAGATTCGGTGCCTGGACAGTATTACTCCGATTTTCATCGAGTTTTACTATCCTCCCACTTACCACTGCATATCGGTATTCCTCTTAGGAAAAACCGCATGGCGAGCAACAATTACATTGTTCTCTGGTGAGATGTATAAGTACTATACTTATGGTATCCCTAGGATAACCTACAATTGGCACTTATCCAATTTGGGTTCTAGTTTGGTATCATCCAAACTATGCCTAGCATACCCAAATTATCAGGAATGAGAAACCCGGTTTCTTTCCCGTTCATATCTAATATGAAATCTGTCAAACAGATTTTATGAACCTTATTCTAAATAAGTTCTGCACTGTTAATGCTTATCCGTTGAAGGAAATGGTAGCTCAGAGCGACTCATGATTAACCTTATCATGTCTAACAAAATTCGGTTACTCATTCGGACACACCGTCAATTGACGTGTTCCGGGAGGAGTCCTCATTTGAAAGAATACTATACTCTTTCAAGTATATTAGAAACTTATTGCTTAAGTATTTTCCATTACGGTCTTACCGTGACGTTTAATACTTTAGCCGATCTGTTTGTCTATTTCGTGTCGAAACTTAAAAGTTTTCGATTTGTGTTCTCAAAGAAACACATAACCATAACGCGATGCCACATCCGTATAGGTCACGAAATATTCATATCCACATCTAGCCTAGCTAGACATGGGCCCACTTGCTTCACTATGAACTAGGGCTAACAGATCGGTGGCATTTACACTTTTACCAAGTAAATAGTGTTTTAGGCACTTTGCCCAATAAACTAGATTCGTAGACTTTATTTGATTGGAATCAAATCAGTCCGAGTACCCACTCTTCAAAAGTGTGGATATACGATTCTTGTTTTAATTGTGTCCCAGACAACAATGCCACAATAGTTTCTTCTGATCAAATCAGTTTGAGCTATTTGTTTGTCATGTTATATGTTTGAGATTTATTTATATTCAAAATATAAATTCTGTTATTCACATCTAATGTGTATATCTCAATATCATCTTTATAAAAAAACACTTTAGTGTTCTAGAATATAAAGGTTCACCCGCAGCGGGTTAAACACTGATATAGAGATAATGTATCTAGTCAAACTAGTTACATTATAACAGTTTCCTAATTTAGGTACACACCCGAAGGTAGTTCCTAAACTTAGGTATCTACGGTTAAAACAGCGACTTTCGTCCCGTTTCAATTCGCAGATTAATCTCAATGAAGTCAGTATCCTGCTCACAACAGATTCTGAACATCAGTACATATTTATGTACCACACTAAGTATTAAAATCCAATTTTAATACTAGTAGTGAACATAATTTGACAAACATATTTGAAGTCAGAGCCTTGCTCGTCTTCAATTCCTTCATGTCTGCTTTGTCCAAACGGCAGTCACGCTTCCGCGATCCCGTTTGCCACAATTTAAGCAGACATTTTGGGATATGTCATTTATCTTCCCAGAAGATTATAATGATTTTGCCTTTGCCCTTTTCAACATTCTAGAAGCCTTTGGCCAAGCCTTGGCCTTCTAGAATATCGAAGTAAGGTGCGCCTTGCGCTACTTGCCTATTGCAAACTTTGACTTTGTCTCCTTGAGAATAGTCATTAACTCTCCAAGAGTTATTATTGCAATTTAGTACTTCTAAAATCTAAACATAGATTTATGAAGATCCTTCAATTTCATTATCATACTTTAAGGATCTAATCCTTAGTTCTGATTCAGAAATTAAGGAGTCTACTGCGACAAGCTTAATGGATTAAGCACTAAAGTTATCATCACATAAATCTTCCAAAGATTATGCTCCTATTTGCTTAACTCCGGGCTTAGGCATAATATGTTATTTTATCAAATAAATAACTTATTATATTTTCCAGGACCATCCTGAAATTTATTCCCAATTTGAAAATTAAACCATTTAAATACATTTTCCCTAGGATTATGTTTTAAATGTCAATCTTTCAATTTTATCTTGATCTAATAGTCCAACTATTTAATCAACGATTTTGGTACTATTTATTATAATGATTACAATAGTCCAACTATTTAATCAACTATAATTTAATAGATTAAAATCAATTATATTGATTACTATAATCCAATTATAAAATCAACTATAAATGAATAGTTTGAATATAGTCCAACTATTTATTAAAACAACATTTAAATATTAGTCCAACTAACATTTAATTATTTGACGAATGATATTTGTTTGAGCGCGTATGGCAAGTAATTAAACGAATATTGCAAATTCAATTCTTGCCTCCCACTATTTTTCGGCGAGCCTCTAACCCTCTGTCGAGTACTCGGGAAACCGTGTTTCCTAGTGGGCTAGGATCCCGTTAAATATCACACAATCTTGACTTTGGCCAACAAATTGTATGATAATTAACTAGGTAGATCTCTAAGATCAATGGATCCAATCCAATTCCTAGATCGGTAGGGGGACATCCAAGTCCGAAACATATATCTTATATATGCCAATACATCCAATGTATTACCTAACCTTTTTCCTCTGAATCAACTAAGCCTTGGCTTTGGCACAACAAACTTAGTGATCCCAGTTAGCGCGGCCCATTGACCTATGGAAAGCTTCGTAATCAATGTCGATGGACAAGAAGTGGTCTTGACTTTGGCCAACAAACCACAACTTGGACAAGACACTGATATGGAACAAAGCCTTCGTGATTCAAACACATCTTCGACGGACAAAGGCCTTGACTTTGGCCAACAAACCAATGCCGTCTTAGATCTTGAGTAAGAATCACTCAATGGAAGGAAAAGACGCTTATATTTTGCGAGGGTTTTTCGAGTGCAAATTGGCAACCAATTTATTATCTTTGTTAAGGTCTCATCATCATACACCCTTAAAGATAAAATAATAATGATATGCGGATGGATACTTTACACATTGATCCTAGATCAAATCTCTCTCTTTCTCTCTCCCGCTAGCACATGTATTTACTTCTACCCGTTACACTACACTTCTAAAGAAACCTCATTTACATTGAGGGGAATAGGTGAGAAGAGAATACAAAGAATATGGAGGTGATAAGGCTGGACACGCAGGTCCAATTAATAAATCAAATTTATTACAATATTTCTAAAATTACCCACCCATCTAATATCCATCCGATATACATTATTCATGCATCGCAACCATGTATTCACACAAGCATGTTATCAATCAATCTAATCAAATTAATTAATCTGATAATTAGTGATCATCCAATGTTCAAACAACGATTTGATTTTGTCGAGTCAAACTCGTTTTGCGAATAAGTACTCAAAGTACGAATTCTCGAATTAAATTAAACTACATCATTAAATCCAATTTAATATGCATTCAATTCTAATTCGCTATTTAATTCCAAATTAAATATTACACTTTAATAATGAACCTTTTACGACTTAAATTCCAAATTAATCGTTACGGGTCTCAAAGCCCGATTAACGTCCAACGTCAATTCAATTAAAGTCCAATGGGCTTTTAATTAATTTCTTAAGGCGTGGACTTTTGGTCAACTCGGGTCAAACCGAATAACCAAAATCCAATCCGGGAATTACCCCATAAGCCCATAAATCAATTTGGCCCATTAGGCCCAATTAAACTTTAAAGGTTCATTAAGTCGCATTTGGGCTTTATGGAGGCGGTTTTGGGCCCAATTGGATCCAATCCATTTGGCCTAAACCTAACTTGGTACAACCAAGCCCAATAAGCCCATTAACAACATTAATAAGCCCAAATCCAAATTTAAGGCCCAATTAAAAATAAATTACAAAATCCAATTCCCAATTTAATTACATTAAAGTGTATTACACATTAATTACCCAATTAACATTTCTAAACATCAATTAACATAATAATCATGCTTAATTACATTAAATCATGTCCAACACAATTTAATCAAAAAATATGCTACTAATGTCTCGGCAATTGTGTTTCGATTAGATTTCAATCCAATTAAATCACAATCGACATTAAATCAACATTCCCGAATGATTCAACTCATCCAATGAATCAAAATCAAAAAATCACCAAGACATTTAGGGCTAGTGTATTCGGCCAAGCCTCCAAAATTGGGAAAAAAATTCCAAACCATTTTCATGAAATTGATCCAATCAATATTCAATTAAACATGTATTAAGCATACTCAATCATCCAATTCATTCAAATCATGCTCAATACAAAATACCCAAATTTTAAGCCCTAAACTTTTCATGCTAAAACCTTGCTCTAGATGCCATTGTTGGTTTCTATTAAGGTCCCAAGATCATTATAAGCATGAAAAAACATATGTGGATACATCAACGGAGAGTGCGGAAAATACTCATCGATCGGTTGAGACGATTCGGGCATAAATAAAATTTGATTTTCCCTTCCAAGGTGCGCCCAAGCAGTGCAGTCCACTGCCTTCAATTTTCAGATTTGAGTCCAAGATTTTGAGCTCCAAGTTTCATGAAAGATTCCCGGCTCATGGATGGGTTTCCCTATCACCTTCGTATGTCTCTCGGAGTGTGCTAGCACTGGATTTTGCCACAAAATCACTCAAATTGCTTCCCACTGCTCGGTTTTGAAGACAAAAACAATGAGCGTTTTCACGGCCCTCATGGGCGTGAGATTGAGAGAGAAAATAGATGGAGAAGAAGTGTTAGTTGGTTAATGAAAAATGTTATATATATTTAATTTATATATTTCCAAAAATATATTAATGATTTACCAAAAATTTGTCAAAATCAAATGTGTGTAAATCAATAATTGATTTAAAAAATCAAGTCATATACCAAACATTCCAACCACTCACTAACAACATCATGTCATATCACTCAACAAATTATCACATCACTTAAAGTGACATATGATTTGATGCTTGATGTGACTAATGATTTGACGCTTGATTTGACTTGCGTGCCGCACTCGAATTCAAAATGCGAATGCGCTCGTAAATAATCTCGGGCTCGGGTTCGTTAATTCCAAATTAACGATTTTTCGTTGCGTCGTAATTAAATCTAATTTAATTAAATAATCATGTCAAGCATAATTACTATTTACGTCGCTAACGAATTAATTCTAAATTAACTCGTTCGCCCGAATTAAAATCTAATTTTAATTCCGCGTCGAAATCTAATTTCGTTTAATATATCGAATATATTAATTTATCGATTAATTTCAAATTAATCGTTCTCTCTCTTTAGATGATATTTTATCCTAGATAAAATATCTCCGTAATTAATCCTAGATTAATTTTCTCTCTCATCAATTAATCCCAGATTAATTAAAGTGCGAGTCATACGTCATCGGTGAATCTTTAGGAAACGACCCATGAGATACTCAGATATATTGGCAGTAAATAAGGTCGTCGGACTATCCGAACATGTAAGTACCTCGTATTACGTTTTACCGATTTACAAGACAATGTTGGCCTCTAGCAAAGCGTCATGCCTACCCAATTCTCCGGAAATATCCTTACAGGAATAAAGGATATGTATCAGGTGTAGTATACGTAGTATTACATATTTCTGTCCAGTATCGGATGATCACGTGCTAGGTCTGGGGCTGGAATTGTGTCTGCCCTGTATGAAGCACATGTCAGATGTCTGGTAGCTAGTCTCTATAATCGGATAAACCTGACCTTGTCATTTTATCCCGATAGCTGCAGTATTTAAGAGTACTAATACCGTATCCTACGTGACCATCATCTCCACTGAGACTGGAGTGATACTTCCGTCTTGACATCACACCAAACACACTACGATTCTCAATATACCTAGTATTGGCGTACACAGAACCTGTTAAAGCCCTGGACGACCGCAATCAAAGTATATTGATTCTCGCAAGTATTAGCGGTGCAAGTCTCAGGCTAAGACTAAATACACCTACCCTGATTTCGGACTTCCTTAGACACATAATCATACTACCAATGGAATTCAGAGGGGGTCTATCCAGAGCGAAGCTGTTTCCCGTACCATCGGTGAAACACAACCTCCTATTATACTTGAATGAGTATCCAATACCCAAATATATGAGAACTATGTCATTGTGCCCTCACAACGTGCACAAGTGCAATACTAGTCTTTTACGTATTTATCGATGTCCAATCTCGATAATACTCTGACTAGGGATATTTAATGATTTATCCTTCGTGGACTGATACTGTCTCATATCATTCTCCGTCCAGGAATAAATCATAAGGACCTCTCATCATTTTACACCTAGATGATCTAATCACAAATGATAAGATGCAATCTCCTTGTCACATAGTTAATTTGTACAACAACATCATGATCTGTACAAATAGTGACGCTATGGGTCATAATTGTCCAACATAGTCAATGACAACAGAGTATCAATCACGGTGGCAAGTTATATTCCCAGTTTGACATGGATAATACCAATTGTTATGAGTTATCTTCTTATAAGTAAAAATAATGTAGGAAATATTTATAGCCAATGACTTAAATAAGGGTAAAGGTCGAACAACCTACCATGGCAAGTGAATTTTGACTATCAAATAATAAGTGCATCATATACATGACCGCATAGGGATTGGGAATCTAAAACAACAATAATTCATCAAGCCAATCAATATGGCCGACAAGTCAATTATTTCAGATATTGAAAGCAAGCTAAGGACTACAGACCCTTAGATTAAAAGAAAATTATCATGAGAAAAGAATAAATAGCAGAATAAAATGCTCTATATGATTTGGTAAGGATTCTTGGAAGTAGACTCGGCCACGGTTCCGGTTCAGAACAGGAACCCAATCGGTTGGAACCGAACGGTTTCGGTTTCAACCGGTTCCTGTTCCGATTCCGAAAGTAGAATCGTAAAGGATCAATTCGGTTAGGGTTCGACCCCCAACTGAACCGATTGGAACCGCGGTTCCGGTTGGAACCGTATGGTTATTTTCCTAACATACCCCTAAATTATTTTAAATTATTTTAATTTTTTTTATATAATTAAAAAAAAATTTGAACCGGAACTAGAATCGGAACCGACCGGTTCGGTTCTAGTTTGGTTTACGATTCCGGTTCCACTTAAGTGTGGAATCGGAACCGAACTTGAATTAACTGATTCGATTCTGGTTCCACACTTGTGGAATCGAGAACTGGCCGATTCGGTTCGCTTCCGAACCGAAACTGAACTGCTGGTCAGGTCTACTTGGAAGCATAAATGAAACAATGTAAAGAATACTTTATGATTGCTTGGAAAATGAAACCACAATTTCTAATAAAAAAAATCACAAAAAAGTGCTATGTTCTTTCTGGCTAACACATTAGGAACTCGATACCAGCTAGCAATTCCATAAAACAAGGGCAATAACAAGGATAAATTTCCTTTTCAGTTCTATCCGGCAAAAATTGTATCTTACCATATATAGGATATTATACTCATGTACAAGAAAGAAATACCTCAAAGATGGAACTTTGGAGACCCAATGTCCCACAACAAATGATACTACATGAAATGTCAATACCGGAAGAACAAATTGAAGACCCTCTTTGGTTAGAATCTGATTTCGATTGATTGCAAGAGGGCTACCAATACACAATGAGGTACATATCATAGTAACAGATGGAATCAGAGGTCGAAGCAATGTCACCACAGGTTTTGCACAAGTATTGAGTCCAAGGCCAAGAGCAACTGGAACTAAAACAGCATCTACTGGAACAACAAATCCAGTAAGAAGGCCAGTTAAAAGAGATGTGAGAAGAATATAAGCAATGGTGGTAGTGCTGGTGAGGAGAATGTTTAAGGTCACATCTCATTTGCTCAAAAAACTGGTATAGCTAGAAAGTTGGGACCCTGCAACACAAGCAGTGAGGACAAAACCTACATAGAACATCCGAGAGAACCTGAATGCCCTTGCGATTAGAACCACGAGGACTGGTTTGAGTACATAATATGCGATAAACCCCACAGACAGTGGTAAAGGTCTGCAACAGATGAAAAGATAAACAAACTTATGACGATATCCAAAATCTCTCAGAAATATGCAATAACTATAAATGAATAATGTACACTACTAGGGAAAAAGTTCTATACCTTTTAAATGCAAAAGAAAAATCAAGTTTCGAAAACTCGGTATACTGTGCAAGGCAAACTCCCGTGTGAGGCAAGACGGGCAGCCTCGAGGCGGTCGAAGCGACAACATTAATATGAACACGAAAAAACTAAAGGTATCAATATAAATCAACAATAACAAATCTATATAAGCTAATACATGAAACATCCATCAAACTAAATAAATGAAACATAAAAAAATATGTTTATGAAACAAAATTATTGCTAGTCTCTAAATAGGCTATCATTTGTGTCTAATGGTATGAAATATGGTTTGAAGTGTCACCCTCCAAAGAGTCATCATCATATGTAATTCATATCATAACTAAATTATTAATAATAAATTATAATAAATAAATAAATATAATAGTAAATGTTGGTTATTTTAAAAAAATTATTAATATTTTGTCATTTTCGGAGAAGCATAAAGATGTTAAGTCGAGACTTAGTTTTTATTAAAAAATAGTAACTTTATGGCTTTCAGGTAAAGGCGTCCACCTCATACTAATGCCCCGACTCAAGGTGTCATGAGGCGGGCCTGTGAAAACTCGGCCTTTAGGCGATAGCCTCGGCTTAGATGGAGTTTTAAAACTTTGAGCAAAATCAATAATAAAAAGTCTATTTCCAATGGGCAACGTGATTCCACCTAGAGCTGGGGAAGTCTATTTCCAATGGGCAGCATGATTCCACCTAGAGTTGAGGCATATAAATCCTTAGATACCATGCATAAGTTTTAGCCAAACTCCTTTATGTAAATAATTATTGTTATTTAGCAAAAAAAAAACGCTATCCTTGTTGGAATTGTTACTCAACGAGTCAATTTCTCATGTATTTTCTTATAAATATGTGTAAGGATAATATTTTATTATGAATGAAATATGCAGTTTGCTCGATATACTTTCTTATAAATGGTAAAGATGTACAAGACCTATGAATGATTAAATTATAATGTAATTACAAAAAGCGTTGCAATTGACATTGAAAAATATTATAACAGTATCATTCTTGAACAGTTCCTGGCCAAGTTTGCATTATTGGTCGATAAGTAAACTAGAGAGACCGGTGCATGTCGTATATCGGAATATTAGATTCTGGTGGTTTATCTCAATGAGCCATGAGTCTAAGGGGACTCTTATAGACATATAGGTATTCATAGTCGATGAAAACTGAACGTCTCACGGAAGATTCCTAATAGATGGTACTCTTGTGGTAATATGAATCTTCTCGAGTTGAGTAGTATAATGGCCATTGGACTTGAGATACCAAGGTGGACATATAAGTTATCCTCCGCACTTTGATGACAGTCACGTCTTCGACCTTTTTAGGTTAGACCTCCGCCTGTTTATTGGGTGTGGATTGATGCTCATGATATTCGGTGATACATCCACAGATGATCTGCCAATCCTGCGTACAGGATTCATGTGTCCACATCATGAGATTGTGATTTTTCAAATCCATGGCCATGGTACACTCGAAAATGAGTTCTCAGTGTTATTGAGAAATCACAGATCTATACGTCGATGAGATTCTATCTTATGAGATTTGACAAATATATCTATATCTCTGGTATTTATCCAGATACCTATGATAAAAGGATTATATGTATGGGAAGATCTCAACTTGTATAGTTCAGCTAGAATATATGTGTCATCATAATTTATGAGTGGGTGAATTATTGACATGTGAAGGATATATCTGAACTTAGAGAGTCTCACATAATTGAAAATTCTCGTAGAATACTAGGGCAACTTATAACGAATAATATTGATTATTCGGAGATCGTTTAATGGTTAAACGTAAATTACATATGCAGTTTTTTGGTAATTTCTAAATTAATGTGTATATGTATTAGATGTATAATTTTGATTAGATGCACATTAATTAATTATCAAATGTATTTGGTACACGTATAATCCATGAATGTATTTATCATTTAATATAAATGTGTAAATACATTATATATTAAATTAAATAAATTAATTGATTTAAAGGTTAATTAATTAATTTATTAATTGAATGTATTCTATTTATATAAGAATATGTCATTTTGATTATGACATCTGTTATACAGTAAATGTAGACATGTGGCTTGTGTATGGAATTAGTGGGATTATGCATTTTATTTTTAAAATTATTTTGAAACAATGCCCCATTTTCGACCACCACCTTATAAAAGTGGGGGTTTTTCATTTTCTTCATCAATGAAAAAATAAAAAGCTTAAATAGTAAACCCTTGGAAAGAGAAAGAATTGGGGTTGACAAATTCTACAGCTAAAGCTTGAAGAATTGGATTTAAGGTAAGTTCCTTAATTTTTATATTAGGAAATTATTTCCCTTAGCTTATATAAATACATAAGATGTATTTTTAGATTTTCCCTATCTTGAATATGGGTTCTATTTTTTAGAAGCTTGTTGGAAAGAAAGCTTGCTTGTGTACTGAAAATTAAAGTATAATAAGTGTTATTACAATTTAATTTTGTTAAAGAATTATTAGTTGTCATTCATGACTTTTTATGTCACTTTATGAAAACCTAGAATTATTTCTGTGTGTTTTTTTTATTGTGGTGAGACAATTGAAATGTTAGATTAAAGTTTGATTGGAAGTTGATTTTACTGTTATTTGATTAATTTAATTAATTAAATAATTTAGGATTATGCCTAATTCTAAAATTGGGGCTTTTCATTTCATGAATATAATTGAGTATATAAGATGTATACTAATCATTTTGGTTGTGTTTTGGAAACACTTAAATGTGTAATTGGCACTTTTGGACTAAAATGAGAAAAACACAAAAAAAAAAATTGGACATTAAGCTAATTTTTGGCTAATGGATATTTTTGAAATTTCCAAAATTGAATTTGGGATTAATAGTAAAATAAATAATTTATTTTAATAGTCTAATGAAAATTTTTTAAAATTGAAAAAATTAGATTTTTTACGCTCCGCTACGATTCCCGATAAAATCGTAATTATGCAAACAATTGGTATCCGAGCCAGTCTGATTCTTCATCCTTGATATGATTCTTGCATGATATTTGATAAGTAATCTAAATTTTTTTCTTATATGCATGCTTTCTTTGATTGGATCAAACTATCTATTTGACAGTTTAGCTGAAAATTCATTTTAATAAGGTTTTAAAGTAATTTGTATGTGTGTATGCATTTTTCTTGATTCGTCTTGTCAATATGGATATAAATAATTTTTTATGGCTATATTCGAGAACGTGCCAAAGCTGTGTGAGAATATATTCGATAAGAATTTATTTATACTGGTTATATTTAGATATAAATAAATTTAATTGTAAATGGAAATCCTAAATGTGCTAAAGATATCAGGACTACATGAGTATTTTGAGTTTATCATTGACAAGTCAAGCCTTAAAAACACCTCCTTGTGAAAATTTCAAAGCTCTCACAACAAAAAATGACCAGAACCGAAAATTATGAGTCACTATTTTATGATTGACAATGGTAGTCTACCTAATGAATATACGTATGCAAGAACGTGCCAAAGCATTGAGCCGAAATATATTTATGGGATCTAATTCCTGCTATAGAATTTAATTTGAATATTTTTATTGTTTTCTATTTAGGGATTACAACATTACATGATACAGTGGGAGAGCATATTTTAAATTACAAATCCATGATTTATTTGATGTTTATATGATATTATATGAAACTGTATTATCTGCTAATTATTCTTTCGTTATCTATATGATAAACTTACAATGGCAGACTCTCTCATCTTCTAATCCTTTAGCTAATATACTGGATACGAATAAGTTGAAAGGGCTCAAAACTTTTACAGATTGGAGATGGATTTGAGGATTATCCTCAAATATATGAGGTTATGGTATGTCATGGAGGCACCGATACTTGTTGCTATACTACCCGAGTCTACACCTGAAGAGCACCGGACCTTCCAGAAATGGAAGGTTAATGATCATACATCCTTGGTTCGTTGACTCAAGAGATGAAAAGGTAATATATTGATATGCCTAATGCGTATAGCATGATCATTCGGCTTAGGGAGCTTTTCATGAATTAATAACAAGTCTTGGTTCATAGAGTGGCGATGGAACTATTTCACTCTACACTGGATTAAGGTCAACCAGTCAGCCTTTATGTGCTTAGTTTAGGCGATGCAATTTTCCACTTAATGATACACTTGGGCGTTGTTTAATACAAGGCTCGCTCCCAAACTCATTTCGCCAGTTTGTGTTGAATTTTAATATGCATGGGATTCATTGTTCTTACATGAGTTGCATAGGATAATGCTCACTGCTGATGAGGACTTGAAGAAGTGAGTGTCGACTCGCCTTCAAAAATCAACTTATTTTCCTGCATTTTCTCAAAATAAGGGCAATGGAAATAAGAAGAAAAGTAAAAAAGACTGCTTCTTAGGGTAAGATGGCGAAAACTAAACACAAGAGAGCTACTGAAGGCACATGTTATCATTGTAACAAGATAGGACACTAGAAGCGTAACTGTCTTGAATATCTTGCGCATTTGAAGAGAGACAGAGTTTCTACTTTATGTATGTTTATTTTTCTCGTCATTGATATCTTTTTAGCTTGCAAAGCTATTTCTTCCAATTGGATTTAGACTATGCTTGTCTTGTTCACGTTTGTAATTTTTTGCAGGGACTAACGAAAAGTAGGAACCTAGAATCTAAAGTGTTGTATTTTCATTTCAGGAGTGTAGACTCTTTGGATGCAGTTGCAGTAGAGGTATATGAGATTCCCTTGTCCAGTTAGAGCATTTTGTTAACTGACAGTTATTTTATGTCAGAATGTGTGTCAAATATTATATCACTTTTTTGTATTAGATATTTGTATAAATATTAAGAAATATTCTTTATATTTATATGATAAAAATAATATTCCTATCATTGTATGTCCAAATGAGAATGAAATTACATTTTGCATACTTCTAGAGATATTTTGAATATTGGGACTAATAAACGAAGTAGATCTAATGTTAATAATACTAAACTATGGAATATGAGGTTAGGTCATATTGGCATATGACGCCTAACCAAGTTGGTTAGGAATTATTTGATTAAGAATCACACTATTGAGCCTTACCTAACTTGTGAATCTTGTATTCAGGGTAAAATGATAAAAGTTTCATTTTCCGGTGTAGGACATCAGGCCTCTGCTTATTGGAACTAGTACTTTCTGATGTATGCGGTCTCATGAGTCTTACTGCTCACAAAGTCACAATAGCTATTTATACTTTGTTATCTTCACCGATGATTTGTCTTAGTCTAGTTATGTTTATTTGATGAAACATTAAACAAAAACTTTTGAAAGGTTCAAAGAGTTCCGAAACGAAGTGTAAAAGCAAACTAGAAAATTCATTCAGTGCCTACGATCTGATCGATGTGGTGAATATATGAGATGTGATTTCACTGATTATTTAAAAGAGAATGAGATTCTCCCTTAATATACTCCTCCAAGTACTCCACCGCTATAACATCCCGCCTAGGCCAGGATGCTACCAGCAGGAGACAGGAAAACCCATCTCCATAAGCCTCTGATTCTAACGAAATTTCGGCATGATGTATGTAGAACGTCATGCAACCTGGCTTATAGCCAGCACCCGAAAACAACCTGCTTTGCAATTCAAATCATATGCAATCATCAACTAGGCCTCACGCCTGAACTCAATGAACAATATGTAAATACTTGGCCTCCTGCCAGAACTTAAAATAAAACTATACTATTCATAATCCTTACTTATAAGATACAAATGCAAATACAATACAAAGGGCTGTGAGAACCCATAACCCGACCCAAAACTCAAAAACTCTCTTGACTGTAATTGGGGCGATCCACTGTCTTCTAAGTCTTTATCAAAAACTTGTGGGTTCAGTATAACAGCCACTGACCTGCAAAACTAACAAACTGTTGTGGTGTGAGTCACAATGACTCAGTAAGTAACCATACCCATAACTTGAGCATCGAACACACACAAAGTTTGAATGCCATTTCTGTATTAACTTGAGTTGTCTATATGTCCATGCAACTACGTATTAAGTCTGAGCTAACTATCTAGGTCTTGTCCATTTACAAGTTCTTTTGTCTGATTACTCATACACTTTAAATTCTATTTATCATTTATAGTTTAAACATCTTAATAAATATTCACATATACATCTAGTTTCCATATCGTTGTCAACCATGTCATATACTAAAACTCATTTTACTCTGATCACACATACTTCAGGTCTTATTTACAAGTTATATTCTCATACATTCATAATATACGTGTCAAGTCTATCATTAACAGCCTTATCAACACCCATCACGCTTCCGCTGCACAACTCAACTATCTTTCTACTTTCCTATTCATTCTTTGCCAGTTTGGTTTGGACACTTAATATAGTTATCTTCCTTTTATTTCATTGAAATATCATCAAATCGGTAATATAAAATATTATTTCTATTCGTATACTATCATAAACCGCATACTCATGTATATAGAATCATGTTATCATACATCAATGCTTTCTAAAACACTCATTATATGTAGACATACAATACATATAAATATCAGTCATATACTTATATGAATGTGATCACGCTATCATGCATTAACATCAACTATATGATCTCAGATGTTTTCTAAAGCATATCACCTTTATACCCATCTTGTGAATCGTACTCTACACAATATGCCATACTTTTATGAACTATTACTTTAAATTTTTTCTGAAACACTTACACATGAATATACTAATGCTATTATGCATAATTATCATCAATAAGCATTTCCAAATGATCTCCAAAATGTATGATTCATATGCATGACTTGTAAACTATAATCTACTTTAACATGTTATGTTTTTTTATAAAATACTTCTCAAAAACTTTTTCTGAAAACTATTCTCTAAAAAAACTCTTTCTGAAAACTCTCTTCTGAAACTCTGTCTGAAATTTTTTTTATAAAACTAGGCCTGCTGAAAACATGCTTTAAATCTCTAGTCTCTGGAAACTGTTTCTAAAGTCTTGTTTCTGAAAACCGTTTACTAAGAATCTGAAAACTGAAAACTCTTTCTTGTACTTCTCTCTAAAACCGTCTTTCTAAGTTCTTTTCTAAAACTCTTTTCTGAAAACTGAAATTTGAAATCCTTTTTCTGAAAACCGAATCTCCGCCCGTAGGCACATCTCCGCCCGTAGGCGTATCTCCACCCGAAGGCGCATCTCCGCTCGTAGGCACATCTCCTCCCGAAGGCGCATCTCTGCCCGAAGGCGCATCTCCGCCCAGGAATATATCATCTGAGCGCTGAGGATCTAGGGGCGTCCCCCCAGTCCTCCACATGTGCACATGTATCTGAATCCGTCAATTCCAATTAGTGTACAATTGGGATGGGTCAAATTCCAAGTCCCGAATCCATATGAAATCCGTCAATTCCATAATTGTTCATAAAATCTCACTGGGATGAATTTATACCCCGATCCCAATAAAATCCATTAAAACTTTTGTCTTGAAAACATTTAAAACTATTTAAATGCTTTAAACTTTAAAATCAATTTCAACTGCAATTCAGAAAAGATTACCCAATATGCATGTTTATTGCATTATGCTTTCATTTACTCAATACATGCTTTCATGCTTACTTATACTCTATATGCACTGCTATCACATATCTACATGTATGCATGCGTAAATACACATTCATAACTCATACTTATACATATACCCAAATAAAGTCAATTTATAATTTATCATATCATACACATACTTATATATATGCTACCATATACACACATAAATCCATAATATACAACGGTGTGTCTATTCACACTACCTGCTTCCATTCGTATTTATACTTACACCTATATACTAAGAAATGTGTCTTTTTATCATTCTTACGTACATATCATCATACTATCATTTGATCTGATGATCACAGTCAAATCACATATCATCACCCATGTTCACATATCAATCACATTCCATGATTCGCATTCAAGTTTCGACATACATTTACAGCACGTACTCGTGTTCCATATTTACCTCACGTTCCTAAGCATTGCCACAATTAATCATACATCACATCTCATACTAGTGCATTCACATTGAAATTAATTCACGCTACGAGGAAATACATCATCATAAGTACAAATATTCTCAACATATACAATATGCATATACTATTCATACTAGCTTACTAATTCTATACTTATATTTGTAATCACATTCAAAGCTCTGATGCTACATCACCCTAACACATACGCAGTGTTTTCATCTTCTTTCAAATCATTTAATTAACATCTAGGTTATAGTATTCATAAACTATTCATCTCTTTAACTTGCATAATTATGCTCTTCATTAGCCTTACGTCACATATCAATATTTATATAACCAACAGTATTACTCACATACATTATTTATATGTTAACTCCTCATTACATATCCTCACAAATGTCGAAACATATGTTCATGCTCAATCATATGCATATATATAATATACATGTTTACTTATTTCTCCGTGCATACTTACCCACGTTTTATGCTTATATGCTTGCTTCCTTGTAATTTATCATCTTTTAACTTTAATCTCATTCCCTATGGTGTAGTTTCTACAACCCCTAATCCCAAGTATCATTACATTATTCTCATATACTTGTCATTCTTTAACCTTAATCTTGGACTTTCTAGTATCTTACTTGCATATACATACTCCTCATTTTATGGTTATACGTATACTTATAAGATTACTTTATTATCTAAATTCAAACATAACACGTCACAAGTAATCATCACATGGATTACTTACCTGGCTAGGCGAACACTTGTAATCCTAGTCCGATCTGTCAAAATAAATAACACGTGGTCAGAATCGCTATTTACAGAACTTCCTACTCATCTATAATAAACTTTCAAACCTTCCTGGAATACACGAACCCTCTCCGATACTACGGTTCAAACTTCATTACTCTAATACATCTTTATATACTATTCTAAACTAACTAGATGACTTAGATTCTCATTTTATGCGTTTGCGGTAAATCTTGCGGAAAAGTTTCCACAAACGCTACGGAAGGGTCTCGAACCCTCCGATCTTATCCAAAATTACTTAATTACCCTCGTAATATCATATTTATATCATCTTCATAATTACGGTCATCTATGCTCAGTCACGCGAGAAACTCTATTTTACCGGAAACTCGCTAATTCTACCGGATCAATCTAATTTATTTCGCTTCTGCCCGGATTCTACCACATGCATCGTTTTAACATATAAAATTACATCTAATTCATTTCATGCCAATTCACTACACTACGAAACTACTGGAAGCATCCGAATATAAATAGATAAACTTTAAAATAACGTATTTTTAACGGAGAGTCGTACCGAAATTTCGAGGGCATATTAGGACTCCCAACGGCCATACGATCATGCTGGTGTCATCGGAATTCCGATCGGAGCTACTGTTCATCTGGGTCACTATTTATCTGAACCTTCATTCCTCGTTTTACGTGCCACCAAGCACGGATCGGGAAAACCGTCACCACCATCTTGTAGTACTCGTTGAGGGCTTCGATTTGACTGGTGGCTCGAGTCATGAAATGAACCGACGAGTCGGGATCGGGAAACCCACTTCGCGCCACTGTTTTTCCTTCCTGCACCGTCGCCTGCTGCCTTCTGTAAAATCACCGGCCACCACAAGCTGCGCCATGGCCGGACGATCATGGGGGCACCGGTACACGTCATCGTTGGCCATCGGAGGGCCATCCACGACGTCAATCTCTCTCCTCTCCTTGCGCGTCTTCATCTCTCTCATTTCGTATTTCTCTCTTTTTTGTGTATCTCTCTTAAAATGAATATAATAATAATGAAAATAATATTAATAATAATACAACAACTATCTCATTCCAAAAATTTCCAAAATGCCCCCACTTACAGGGGTATTTTCGGAAATCATCACTTTTAAAGCCTTTCTGGCATGATTTTCAAAACAAGTTCAACACGGAAGTTATTCATCTCGGAAAAAAGCGTCTGATGGTTCAAGAATCAACTCAATCGGAGTTTGTTTGCTAATTTTGTGACCAAATTTGCAAACTTTACGCGTATAATAAAAATCACGTAACTGGTTCTTTTGAGACGATGCGTCTTCCAATGCGATAAATCTTCATTTCATATTATTCAGATCCATATATCATTGCTTGAACTCTCATTATTTATTATCATCCTGTTTCGAGACTATAACGTCAGTCCGGAAATCTTCTAGAACAGTCCCGAAAATCTAGGATGTTACAACAGTATAATAGAGAGTCTGAAAGGAGAAATCAAACTTTATTGGTTATGATTCGCTCTAATTTGAGCTATGAAGGTATACCTTATTACCTGTGGGGCTATGCGCTTTTTACTCTAGTTTATATTTTAAACAAAGTTCCTTCTAAAGTTATTCCTACGACTACATATCATATATGGACTGATAGGAAACCAAATCTTAATTATATTAGGGTTTGGGGCTGTCCTGCGTACGTCAGAGTGGCACAGCAGGATAAGATTTTTCCTTGAGGGCAAAAGTTTAGGTTTGTTGGGTATCCTTCTAATACTAAAGGATATTTATTTTATGATTTTGAGTGTCGAAATTTATTTGTAGCTCACTTCATAAAATTTCTAGAAGTAGAATTTTTAGCTGAATGAGTTGATCATAAACAAGTTGAACTTGATGAAGTTCAACTTATAACTGACGAACCATATGAGGAACAGGAGGATCAAGAAGGTGAAGGATCTTTGACGCACATATTTCATAGGTCGAATAGGGTTATAAGACCTCTTGATTATTTTTCTTTGATATATAACAAAGGTCTTGAAATTCTCTTTGCAGAAGAGACTGACCTGAGGACTTAAAAAGAAGTGATGTTAGACATCGATTCCGTAAAATGGCAGGAAGTCATGAAATCAGATTTAGACTCAATGCATCAGAATCAAGTATGAGACTTGGTTCCTCTTCCGTAATGAATCGTTCATGTCGGTTGTAATTGGGATTACAATAGGAAGAGAGGACCTGATGGAAAGGTTGAAACTTTCAAGTCCCGGCTGGTTGTAAAAGGTTACACATAGGGACCTGGTGTCGACTATGATGAAACTTTTTCACCAGTTGCGATATTAAAGTCTATTAGGATTTTATTGGCTACAATTACCTACTAGAGGATTTTGCATCCATATGGAACAATCAGAGGATTTTGTATCCAGCCAAGTCTTGGGCATGGTTTGTAAGCTTAAAAAGTCCATTTATGGACGTAAACAAGCTTCACAGAGTTGAAATATTCGATTCGATGAGGTTATTAGATTGTCTGATTTTCTCAAGAATACAGAAGAATCATGTATGTATAAAAAAGTCAGTGGGAGTATGGTGATATTTTCAATACTCTATGTGGATGACATCCTGATCATTGGGAATGATGAGGGATGATGAAGGGCGTGAAAACTTATCTCTCTAACAACTTCTCTATGAAAGACCTGGGTGAAGCTTCTTATATCTTAGGCATAAAATTCTATAGAGATGGAGAGAAAAAACTAATTGGATTGTCTCAAGCCATGTACATAGATAAGATCTAAGAAATGTATAATTTCGAAACTATGAGACAGTTAATATACATTATCGATATGATATACATCTTTCGAAATGATATGTCCATAAACTAAGGATGGGAAATTAGAATGTCTAATATACCTTATGCTTCATGTTTGGGTAGCATCACATATGTCATGTTATGTATGCGACTTGATATTAGTCACTTGATTAGTGTAACTAGTAGATATCAATCGAATCCAGGTAACGATCATTGGATGGTAGTTAAACATGTCCTAAAGTATCTTAAGGGTCCTAAGGAAAAGTTTTTGATTTATAGAGAATGAGAACTACAAGTTAATGGCTATACAAATTCAGATTTCCAATGGGATCTGGATGAAAGAAAGTCTACATCGGGATTCATATTTACCCGTAACGATGCTGCAGTTAGTTGGAAAAGTTTCAAACTGGGATCGGCAGTTGATTCCACCACTGAGGAATAATATACTGCGACATCTGAGGCTGTAAAAAAAACTTTCTAAATTAGAAACTTTGTCACAGAATTAGGAGTAGTCCAAGCATTGAGAATTTGGTTCCTCTACACTCTGATTATACCGGAGCTGTTGCACAAGCAAATAAAACCCAAGGCGTATCAAAAGTTGAAGCATGTGGAACACAAGTACTATATAATTCAAGAGATTTTGTCGCGTCGAGACATTTTCGTGTGCAATATACGGAGTGAAGACAATGTAGCAGATCCGCTTACTAAGGTTATTCCCCATAAGTTATTTGATAAACATGTAGGGTGATGGGTATGAGATAGAATAGGTTTTGGCACAAGAGTAAGTGAGAGAAATTAATGGTGTTGGTACTCAGTGTATTAATTTCTCATGTATTTTCCTATAAATATGTGTATGAATAATATTTTATTATGAATGAAATATGTAATTTCTTCAATATACTTTCTGATAAATGTTAAAGACGTACAAGACCTAGAAATGATTAAGTTATAACATAATTACAAAAAGCGTCGCAATTGACATTAAGAAATGTTATAACAGTATCATTCTTGAACAGTTCTTGGTCAGGGTTTGTATTCTTGGTTTGTAAGTAAACCAGTGAGACCGTACATGTCATATATCGGCATATAGGATTTTGGTGGTATATTTATTGATTCACGAGTCTAAGGAGACTCGTATAGACATATAGGTGTTGATGAACATTGAACGACTCACATAAGATTCTTAATAAATACTATCTCGATCAAGATTCGTGATTTTATGTCAATTCTACAAAAAATAGGTCAATATGGTTATTTTTTGAAAATATAAGGTCTTTATGTATATCATAATAAATCTTAAGGGTCTGATGTCACCCTCCCTTCAAAATTAAAATTTGGATACAAGTATTCCAAAAATAATTTAGTTGGCTTAACTCTTAAAGTGTCAAGAGTTCAAGAGTTCCAGTCTTATAAGATATGTTTAATTTGAGGTTTGGGTGGGTTGAAGGTAGGGGTGTGCATTAATTGGTTTTAATCAATTAATCGAACCGTTTCGACCAATTTTTTATAATGGTTCAGTTATTCTGATTAAATCAGTTTTTTCGGTTAAGATTTTTAACTTTTTCAATTTTTCGGTTCGGTTAAGGTTATGAGATTTGTATAACCGAACTGACCAATTAACTAATTATAAATCATAATTCGACTTTATATATAATTTTAATTCAAACAAAATTAAAAATTTTACATCTGCCTCTATTGAGTGTAGTTATGGAGTACTTTTTGATGAATTTAAATTTTTCTTCTGTTGTTAAACACATATCTGTTTGTCTTTTTGATGAATTTAAATTTGTATTAATGTGTTAATGTAGATTGTTATTTGTGGAGATTCTGGACTGGTTAATAACCGAATTAATCAAAACTGATCGAAAAACAATTGGTTAGGTTGGTTAATGGTTATATGGCATCATATGGTTAAATCGGTTGATCATGTAATTAACCAAATAATTTCGATTTGGTTAAAAAAATCAATGATTAACCGATTGAACCGAATGATGCTCACCCCTAGTTGAGGGTGCAATATATAAAAAAAATATATTTAGAGCTTCATTTACAAAAAAAAATAATAATAATAAGAAAAATAGTTATGGATATAAATATAGAGCTTTTATTAAATAAATAAAAATCCAATTAAGATAAAATATTCCGGATTTAACACAAGCAAAACTTGAAAATTTTTATTTAGTCCTTTCAATGTAAAATTACAACATGGACAAAGAATTAACCTAAAAAAAATTAAACACACACCCCATGAGCTTTTGGGGTGTATATTTCAAATAAATAAGTTTTTTTCCACTTTTACTTTAAAACATAAATATTCTTCAATTTAAAGTGGTTCATGGAAAAATATATATATTATCGATCTACAAATCATAAATTTTAAAATTTGACTCATTGTCGATATGTTTCAATAAAAAATGGATCAAAATTACTAATAAATTTGTAAGAGAATAATAATTTCAAACCAGTAATGTTCAGATACTCTTATCTATTTCATTTGGACTCCAAATCACAATTTGTAAAATATACATATACTTAACATATATATCTACAAATTTCATTACAAACCTCTCTCAAATTTGGATTTTCGTAAGGTCGAAATTTGTCCCAAAGTTATTGTGTTACAAGTACTTCATATTGACATTCGTTATAGGCACATTTTTGCTTCAATCATTTTAGTGAATGAAAGTTGCATTATGTATACCTCAATCATATTGATTACCCTCAATCATATTGCTTACCTTAATCACATTATTTACCTTAATCACATTGTCGACTTTCAATCACATTGAGCACAATCATAATGACATTTCACTTAAGTCATAAAGAACTTAGTCATAGTCATATTTTTACCATAGTTATAATATGACTATCAGTTGGATGACTTAGTCACATTTGTGACCTCAATCACATTATCGACTCTATCATAATTGTAACACTAATCATATTAGGTACCCCAATTATATCACCGACCCTCAATCACATTAAATACAGTCATAATTGTGATATCAATCACATTGACCCTTTGAGAGCAAAACCAGAATTGTGATCTCAGTCACATTACCATTCCTCATGTACACTTGTGACCTCAATTACATTGAGATTGTCTTTTTTTTTACCTGCAGTCATAAAATGATAGACCATTAGGTATGTGGCTGGGTGTGAATTTTTTTTTTAATCATAATCATAATTTGACTATAATGAAATTACCTACAAGCGCACACAAACAATAAGTACTATACCCAATATGGGGTGAATTGGGTAATGACCAATTATGCGAAATTATAAATCTTTTCAATTTTAAGTCACTAACTTAGTAGTTTTACCAATTAAGCTTAGAATTCAACTTTCACACTAGATATGATTAATGATTAAAATATTGAAAGTTTTTACCAATGTAAATTTTACCAATAAAAATATATTACCAAAATATAAATTACTAAATAATATGCAAATAAAAAATATAACTTGCGATAATTAAAATGAGTAATGGATAAAAAAATTGACATCGTAGTTTATATTAGTTCAACCAACTTTGTACCTATGTCCACTCCCCCAAGTTACGCTTGAAGCTTTTCACTATGTAAAAGTGATTCCATACTTTACACCAAGTTTTTCGTGGTGCACTCGCAAATCAAGAATTTTCGTGGTTCACCCCAAACCAAGATTTTTCATGGGTTCACCTCAAATCCTTTACAATACCAAGAGTTTTGTCACTTAGGTTTGAAATTACCCTACAAGTACACTCAAACAACAATCTCTATATCCAAAAGGGGGGTGAATTGTGTAATGGCCAAATTATGTGGAATTATAAATTCTTTTCAATTTTACGCTACTAAGTTAGTAGCTTTACCAATTAAGCTTATTGTGTAATTTTCTCAATCACAATATATTCTCAAATACAAGTTACTTAAATGATATCCAAATATTAAATATAACTTGCAATAAATAAAGAGTTTAGGGATAAAGAAATTGACACCATAGTTTATAGTGATTTGGCTAACTTTTTGCCTATGTCAACTCCTTCAAGTCACACTTGAAGCTTTTCACTATGTAAAAGTGATTTCACACTTTACACTATGAGTTTTCTGTGGATCACTCACAAACTAAGAGTTTTATCTCTAAATTTACCTCAAACCTTTACACAAGTGTGTTATACCTAGGATCACTTCGAACCTTCCATAACACCAATAGTTTTAGCCCTAGGTTCACTCTTTAATATTTTACAACCAAAATCATCATTTTGAGTATATCTACTCAACAAGAGATTTCCTAACCAAGTGTTTTTGAATAAAGAAGATTATAATATAATTGAATACACACACAAGAGATAATAAAGATTAAGGTACGAGTATATATCCAAATAAATCTAAGTTCACTAAATGAGTATGAAGGTGTAGTGTGTGAGTTTAATTATGATGAGAATGTTTGTTAAAGAAGATTTAAGTTAACTCCATGTTTTACTTTAAAAGAAATGTTAAAAGGTGTAAGATCTGAGCAAAAATGAAATTGGGGTTCAATTTATAGTGATGGTGAAAACTGTCACAGATCTATGTCATGAGACCTGTATATCGGTCTAAAGGGACCGGTATGACGGTCATGTAATTCAAACGTCCATATGACCGTGGAATTTTAAAGTGCATAAATTAGATTATTGACCCGCATAGTGACTGGTATGCTAGTTAGCTAACCGGTATGGGGATCGGTATGATCCGTCCCGGTTCCAATTGCTATGAAAACTTCAGACTGACCGGTATGGTAGATCAGTATGTAATAGTCCGGTTTCAGAGAGCATGTAAATCAGTCTAAGATAGAGTAGGGTCATCTGTATGTCAGTCTATCAGGGACCGATATACCGGTCTAAGTGCAGAAAACATAGGATTTGAATATTAAAACCATTTTACACATGAATCTAATGCATCTATATGAATGTGTATGAGTCATATGAGCTTAAAGTACTTAAAATATCAACTCACATACAATGAGAGCCCTAATCTATAAGACTACACTAGATTTCTTCATTAATCCATTGAAACTTCACATCTTTTTGATATCTACAACCAATTTGCTTTGACATCTTTTTATAATGTTCATGAATGTGCATCGAAATCTCTTGCGTTACATAATCAAAATCCATCATTGAGAATATGTCACTAACAAGGTTCACTATTTTACCTTTACACAAATTATCCTTTTGCGTATACTCACTCAATAATGGATTTCTCAATCAAAAATATTTAATAAAGAAGATTACAATACACCTTGAGCATTCCCAAAAGATAAAAAAGATATAAAGTGGGAGTTTTTAACTCAAGTATTCCAAGCTCTAAATGTGTATGGAGGTGGAGTGTGTGAGCTTTAAATATGAAGAGAGTAAATGAATAAGAAATTTTTCTCTCTCTTTATTTTTGCCTTGAAAGAAATGTTAGAAGGTATAAAATCTAGGCAAAAATAAAATTGGGGCGCAATTTATAGTGAAGGTAAAAACTGTCTCAACTATTTATCTTGAGACCTGTATGTCGGTCTTACAATTCAAATGGTTATATGATCGTTGAAGATTAAAGCACACCAAACAGATTAATGACTGGTATGTCGGTTAGGTGATCAGTATGGCGGTTAGCTAAACGGTATAAGGATCTGTATGATCCGTTGCGGTTTCAATAGCTATGCGAACTCTAGACTAACTGGTATGGTAGACCAGTATGGAGTAATTCAGTTCCAGAGAGCATGCAAATCTTCCAGGGCAGTCGGTCTCAGTGCAGAAACTTAGGATTTGAAGATTTAAAAAAAAAAAACATTTTGCACATGTCCCCACACACACATATATATACTCACTTATAATGAGAGCTTTAAGCTATAAGACTACAATTAATAGCTTCGTTTGACACTTGAGTCTTCACATCATTTGCTTCGATATCTTTTGTAATACTCGTAAATGCGCGTCAAAGTCTCTAGCGTTGCATCATCAAAATTCACCATTGAGAATATATCGCTAACATATAAGTAGTTTTTATCCACACATTAAAAAAAACAAAGGAGAATTAATGTTAAACCTTTTATTAGTCAAAAAGACTAAAAAGTAATAAAAAAAATTATTAAAGAGGGATAAAATTTAAAATATTAGAATTAAAGAGGAAATAGGTTAAGAGGTAGAGTTGTTTTTAATAATAATTAATGAGAAATAATGGTTTTAATAAATTTCTGTATGTATAAATACTAATTTTTATAGCATTAAGTTTTAAATAGAAAAAGATTGTTCATATGTTTTAAAATGAGAAAGTCTAGGGGCTGATTAGCAATATACATAAATCGATAAAACTGAAGAGACAAATCAAAGACTAGTGTCCGATGTTTCGTGGATTTGTCTAAATTTACAACTAACTGAAAAAGTGGAGATGTTGAAGGCTTGCATGTACAGTACATGCATGTCATTGGCAGCATCACTGGGACAAGTGTTAAGTGCACTTTAAAATATTATATCATGGCAGTCAAAGTCAACAATCAGTCGTTTTTTATGGGTATTCTGGTAATTTGGTGTATGAATATTTCATATTTTATTTGAACCCAACCCGTAGACTTGTTTTTATTTACAATATTATTTTGTTGTGGCATCATGTAATATCACATGAGTCTCCATCTTGAATTAAATTATGGACAACCAATGTGGAATAAGACCAGTTGTGTAAATAATTTTTTGGTATAACAAAAAATATGAATGAATATCAATTAATTAAAAAAATAAGTATAATTATATTTAATATTTAATACGGATAATAAAATATTATCAAATGATTAAATAATATAACTGTTGCATTCTCATTTTCATTTTCTGATGTTGACAGATTTTAATATCACGTTCCTATCAATTCACATTCAACTTTAATATTGAAAAATCTCAGTGGAAAGCCCTTTCACACCGTCAGTTGTTTTGACAGGGCACTAATGTGTCGTCACTCGAGAAAAACAAGATTGTTTTTTAAGTCATTCCTCGTGTTATTTACTTGAGGAACAGTTATAATGTGCAATTCCTTCCTGCTACTTTTTCTTGACAGTATGGAATGAAAGTGCCAACCAAGAATGCGTATGTTATATTTTACTTTTGAGGATCCTATCCATGGATCGACAATTTCCGAGTCGATAAGTCACCTGGTGAACTTTTCTCATTTTGAACTCGGGTCCAAACCCCAATTTTACAAATCATATTTTCTTTTTTACACAACTTATTATTCATAAAATCCTACAATTTATTATATATATATTTTTTTATTTGTAATAAGTTTTTTTAATTATTTAATTTAATTTTCCAATTGAGGTTTGCAAGTTCAGGTTTTATTAAACGTGAACCCGATCCAAAAATTACGAGTTCTATATTTTACCTCAAGAACCCGGATTGACCGTACATGCGGGGCTGAGTTTATCTTAACCCGCACTATCCGGATTTATTCGAATCCGAGTTTTGTTGCCATTCCTAATCATATCTTCAACAAGCTATGTTCCAAATGAGGAGCAAACCAACAAAATACTGGGGCCAGCATATAATTGGGATTCTTTTCCCGACTAAAAAGATACCCCTTCATTTTCATATCGCTATTCTTGTCAATGATTGTCTATAGAATATGTCAGTCCAGATAATTCTACTTTACTTGCTAATAAGACTCTTTATCAATGGAGTCATTTTGTGGTTTAATACAACAAAGCTAAGATATACCATCATAATATTGAAGAACATTGATAGGGGCATTTTTTATACCAGCCACATGTATGTCAACTTCATTGCTTGATTGCCGTTTTGGAGTTCAAAACGTGGTATATGAAAAATATGTTGATGAACAACCAAGCTACCACGATAAGATCTTGACCAAGACAAATTTTTCTAAAACAGTATCTAATTGACAAAGCAGGCAAATAAGATCGATACAATTTCTAAAACACAAATTTCTGGGGATAACAAAGAATACAAGTTTTGATTGCAGATAAGACGGGCACGAAGCAATAGTTACATTAAGCAGACAATGGAATGTGAGAACCTATCTTGCATCTAGCCCAATCAATCAATCATGATGTTTCCTTTCAATAATTGACCCATATATAAAAATCCCAAAGAGCAATACCAGCCAAATCTTCCTCCTAGAGAGTTCCAATTATTACTATGGACTTTGTAGGCAGAATAGTTAAGATTTTCCGGCCAAAGCAGTAAATGAGAATAACATCAACGAGTCACCAGATATGTCATGAGATTACCAATAATGGAACAATGGGAGAAATTCTAATCAACAAATGTATCAAATATAACAAGATTTTTCTTGGGATACTTCCTATTGGGGCTCCCCCTGAATGGGTTTTCACAAATCAGGCAAAGATTGGGAATGAGATCAAAAACTCTCAAAATATCTGCTTGGTCCAATCAAATTCATGGTCTTTGATGATGTTTAATTTGGAAGATTGTCGCTTTCAGTTCCCAACATTCAAACACTTTTACCTTTACACCTCCCTCAATTTGCAATAAAGTTGTTTTAAACAACTAGAATATAAAAGCACTCTAAGCAACTAATAAGCAAGGAAAATCCACATGAAGGAAAAAAAGCAGATTATGAGGAATGATCAAGTGTAAAATATGACAAACCTAAAATTTCAGAAAGTTTGAATCTAGAATGTAATGTTAGCAGCATAACACATTATGCACGAAAACAACGAAAACAGATTCAAAAGAAGCACCTTACAGGTACAGAGCATAGCTTAGAGAAGCAAAGCATCATGATTACTAACTGTTAAATTTATTTTAATTCTTTTCTCTACAAGTGATGAGTAGCAAGCGGAAAATAGGGGGGATGTAAAAATAATCAAATTAAACCTGTCTTCGACAAGTGACTGCTATATTAGAATCCTAACCAAAATCTAATCTAATAACCACCACTATACAAACCCTTGGTTCAAACTCTCTGAAAATGGAAACAGTCCGTCGAGGTTTACACCTGAGTATAACAATGCAGATGTAAGTTCCTTTGCAAAAGAAGGAAATACATGCAAATTAAACAAGTAGTTTCCCATACTTCAATTCATGTGTTAGAATATACCCTACTTCACCCATTAGTTAAAACCATTGCTTCGTACTCATACAGAACTAAACCAAAATCGAACATGATAATGGGGTTAGACAATGGAAACCTTGACTTGAAGGGTTAAATGTATATCTGAAGTTAAGCAATACAAATTTCATTTATTGGATTTATACTAGTGTTATTAATGAAGGTGCGGGTCTTTCATTCAACCTAAAAATTATACTACAAAAATAAAAGACTCAACCACATGCTTTATATCCATGATACAAATAAAAATTCAACACACAAAATAAAAGAAAAAATCTTGCAGAGTTATCACCTGAAATCACCTCAACCGAACTCCCCTGCCACTCTTTATCTCTATTCTCCATAAAAAATCAAATCCCATCAATCTTAATATCAAAGCCTCCAGTAAACTTCACCCTCAAATGAAGTAGCCATCTTCTTCTCAGACAGGAGCCGGCTTAACTTGTCTGCAAATTCCGCACTATACTGATAGGAAAAAAGCAAGCAACCACACAAAATTGATGCATAGGATCCCACTGTAACTGACACTTTTTTAGTTTTTACATGGCCACATGATGAACCAATAGCTTATCTGATTGAGCTACTGTGCATAACTTCGATAATCCTTCAACTTCAAAATTTAAATCACATCACCTCTTTTAAGTGTTCATATTGATCATTCCCATATTGCCGCTGCATATAAATTAGCAAAAATTAAAACTGGGAATAAAAAAGCCCATTTCAACTCAACTCTCAGAAATTATAGCAAAATCTACGATTTTCTAAGTAATTTATTGCAAATTAGATAAAATTTCAATTAAAAAAAGCGTACCTTGTACAGTGCTTCAGCTGAAAGCTGATCGTTATCGGACCGAACCGCCATACAATCTCTGGGAGTTTCGAACAACGACAGCGAGAATTGCTTATAAACGACACCAACGTCAAAATAAATAAGACCCGAACTCGGAATATCGACCCTAATCCCCTTAACCGGGAACCACAAAAACAACTCTTGCGCCGAAATCCCCGACAACGACCCGATCTGACCGTAACTCAAAGTGCCCGAAACGTTTCTGTCGTAATGCAACTCGCTTTCGAATTTCGCATTACAAGCCTGATCCAAAAAAACCTCGAAACGCCCCGTTTCGTCGACGCTAAACTCGTCAATTCCCTTGGGAAGTAGTCCCATGGGGAGGCCGTGCTCCTTCAGGATCTCGTAGATTGATTCTTGCTTTGAGCTCACATTTGAGATTGATAGTGTCAGAAATGAGAGTAACAGAAGCGGAAGAATCATTTTTTTTTTTTTGGATCTTTTTTGTTTTTTGAGAATTGGTGAATGGAATGAAGAGAAAATTGGATTTAAATTGAAAGGAGGGGGGGGTTGGGGTTTAAGGATTATTATGTGCAAAGGCTGATGTCAGTTTAGAAGTAGGAGGAGACAATGGTGCCAGCTTGAATACAGAGAGGATGATCAATTATTGGTGGAGCTTGTGGGGTCCCCATGCATTTAGTTTGTTATCATCCAGTGCTGTTGCCTATGTCAGGTTCTGTAACTTTTACCCAATTCTATTCTTATACGTGTATCTGTGCAAGGGTTTTGTTGTCATTTCCTTCAACTTTGCCACCTTTTGCCACGTGTTTCAAGTTGTTTGCGGTGGCTGGGGCTGGCCGCTGGCTGGCTAACGGCAGAAATAGAAATTAATTAATTATAATTATAATAAAACATTTTCATCCTTATCGACTCAAGATAGAATATTATAAATTAATTTCTAACAAATTAGACTGACTTTTTCTATGATGTTAATTTTGTTGAGCTCATAAATCCGATAATGGTTGATTGTTTTTTTTTTTTTTAATTTGAAGATATTATATAAATTGGAGACTATTTGTTTAATTTACCGTTCACCCACTTCTAGAATTGAATAAAGCTTCTTCTTCTTTTTTTTTATAATTATAATTATAAAAGATTGAAGAAAATATAATAATAATAATAATAATAATAATATTTGTTTATTAAAAAGGAATAGAAACATAGGACAAGGCATGTGAAGGAAGGAGAGATTAGTGGCGTGATTATGATGATGATTTGGTCTTGACATTCATAATAGACTATAATTTCGGTAATTAATTGTACTCTTATTACTGTTATTGCGTGCATGTATATATGAATGATTGTTGTATTTGTTATGTATCGTATTATTTGATTGAACTACTCAAGTCAATCTACTATTTTTGTTTAATGAATTGTGGCATCAAGTTGTTAATGTAAAATTTTGTGGCAATATTTGTACGAAGCCTGAGGAAAAAAAAAAAGCAGCGAGTAAAGTCAAAGCAGTAGTATATGAGTATTTTACTATTTTAATATTTTAATAATAGGATAGGTATCAAATAAGGGGAGCAAAATATATACAATAAAAAAGAAAACTTATTAATATGCATCGATAATGATGATGCACAAATCTTAGTTACTGACGTACGTACATGTCTTGGATTAGCTTACATTGCATTCATTGAGACTCATGGAAATTCATGATTCTTATTCGGTTCTTTCGGGTCGACATTTCAAAATAGTAGGTGTGTTTATAATTTTCCGTTCAAACCGCAATCTGATTCGAACCGCACAAACCTGAACCAGAACCGTGCGATTTTAAAAAATATTGAAAATGATTTTAGATCAACCTGAATCTAACTACAAATTTTGGGTCGGTGCGCGGTTTTGAGCTTGAATATCGCGACCCGAACCATCCAACCCGTAATTTGATTGATCTGATCGTAACCCGAAAACCCTAACCCGCTGACCCGCTTCAAATTAGGACATTATTAGATTATTTTTTTTCTTTTGTTTTTGTTCTTGTGTTCGGACGCCGCAATCTGGATCGTATTTATGTCAGATTCGTGAAAACGAGCAAAATCTTTTTCCATAATATTACTTATTTATGGTTGCACCTCTTGTCTTTTATTATATATATTCGATCTAATTCATTAGATTTGTAACATCCCAAATTTTCGAGACGGTTCTAGAAGATTCCCGGACTGACGTTATAGTCTCGGAGCATGATGATAATGAAGAATAAGAGTTCAGGTGATGATATATGAGCTGGAATAATATATTAGGAATATTCATCACGTTAGAAAACGCGTGGGATCAAAAGTTAGTTACGCGATTTTGGTAAAACACGTAAAGTTTATAATTTTGGTCATAGAAATTACAAACGAACTCCGATTGAGTTGATTCTTAAATCATCGGACTCATTTTTCCGAGACGAACAACTTTCGTGTTGAATACTTTTTGGAATTTGCACCATAAGGGCCTCAAAATTGCTAATTACCGCAGACACACCAAGTTAAGGACTAAACAGCAAAAATGCGGGGGCCTTTACGATATTTTCCCAGAAAGTATATAAAGCCTTATAGTTTTAGGAAATTTCAAAATGAGCAAAACCAAATCATCCTTCTCTTTCCCCCCCTAAATCGTCAATCACGTTTTGAAGGATCCTGGTCGCGTCGGCGGCCTGCCGGCCATCGCCGGCCAGTGCGACCAGCCGGAGGGGTGCGTCGGCCGCCCCTCTGTCACGTGGTGGCCGCGGCAGCCCCAGCTCGCGGCGAATGGTGAGAAAGAGAAGAAAGACGCGCGGTTTTGAGGTTTCCGATATCGGCTCTTCGGTTTGTTTCACGGCCCGAGCCACCTATCAAATCGAAGCCTCAGAGAGTACTACGAGTATGCGGAATCTTTTTTGCCGAACAGCGGCCGGTTGCAAGCGAAACGAGGAAGAAAGCGGCGTGTGAATAGTAAATTTAGATGAACAGTAGCTCCGATCGGAATTCCGATCGTACCAGCGCGTTCGTATGGCCGTTGGGAGTCCGAATATGGACCCAGAATTTCGGTACGACTCTCCGTTTAGAATTTGTTATTTTAAAGTGTAACGATTTATATTCGGATGTTTCCAGTAGTTCCGTAGTGTAGGGAATTAGCATGAAGTGAATTGAATATGATTTAATATGTTAAAATGATAAATATGGTAGAATTCGGGAAGAAACAGATTAGATTTGATCGATCCTGTAGGATTAACGAGTTTCCGTTAAAACAAAGTATCTCGCGCGACTGAGCGTAGATGACCGTAATCATGGTTAAGGTATAAATACGATATTGCGAGGGTAATTAAGTAATTCTGGATTAGTTCAGAGGGTTCCAGACCCTTCCGTAGCGTTTGCGGAAATTTTTCGCAAGTTTTACCGCAAGTGCGTAAAATGAGAATCTGAGCCATCTAGCTAGTTTAAAACAGTATATGAGCATATAGTAGAGTAATGAAGTTTGATCGGTAGAATCAGAGAGGATTCGTATATTTCGAGAAAGTTTGTAGTTTATTATAGATGAGTAGAAAGTTTCGCAAATAGCGGTTCTGACAGATGTTGTGATTTATTTTGACAGATCGGGTCCAGGTTTGGAGTGTCCGCGAAGCCAGGTAAGTAACTCATGCTGTGAGTACTTGATAGATTTAATAGTGTTCGAAATAAGTAATATAATAAAGTTGTATATAGTTACATGTATGAAACCTATTTATATTTATATACTTATATAATGATGAATGTAGAAGAAATAAGCAGGTGTATTTATATACACATACAGATAAGAACAAGTAATTATAAGCAGATGTATGAGCAAAAGATAAGCATGAGCATATAGAAGTTTAGAGATGCATAAATAGGTATAAACTAGTATGTATATTTAGATAACAGCATATGAATAATATCATGAATATAATTTAACTAGACTTGGGTTTGGGGGTTATAGAAAACTACACCTTAGGGAATGAATGACAAATGTAAGTAGGTAACTGTATATGTTCAGTGCATAAAAAAATACAAAAATAAGAACACAAGTACATACACAAATAAGCATAAGCATATGTTTAGTGTGTGAGTATATGGTTTGCAAGTATTTTAGAATATGTCTGGGTGTGAGCAAAATATAGCGATGATGTCTTAAATATATAGAATATAAGGTAAGTAAACTTATATATAGTAAAGTGCGTGTGTGTGTGTGTATTAGTTTTGATAATGAATTCACTATGCCAATAATGATTGGTATAATCTTGATAGCACGAGTGTAATGAGTTTAAGCATGATAGTATAAGAAATGCATATGCATATCTATATGTTATGTTTTTCAGAAGTTAAATTAAAGTTAAGAATGTTTTTCAGTTACAAAGTGTTACAAGACATAGTTTCAAATGCTTTTAGAAGAAATGCATTTCAAAATATGTTTCTTACAGTTCTAAGAATTGATTTAAGTTTTAAAAGTATACCAGCAGTTTTCGTTACATGATTTTTCGGGCATGAGGTAAAACCTCACCCCAGTATGTAATTCGAGATACAGTTGGAATTGGCGGATTCAGAGGCATGTGCACATGTAGAGAGTCAGGATGACGGCTTAGGTTCGTGTACCTGGACTCTAGTGGTGGTTATGTCCAGTTGAGTCGTTTTCCTAGACATAGAGTTCTACGTTCAGTTGAGTCGTTTTCCTGGGCGTAGGGCACCACCAGTTTCAGAGGCACCCAGTCGAGTCGTTTTCCTGGGTGTAGAGTGACGTCCAGTTGAGTCGTTTTCCTGGACGTAGAGCAGTTTTAGTTTTCAGATTTTCAGTTTCCAGGTTTCAGCTTTTCAGAGAAAACAGAATTTAAAAATCAGTTTTTCAGTTTTCAGTTTTCAGGTGTTCAGATTTTCAGTTACAGCTTACAGTTTTGAGATACGGTTTTCAGTTTTTAGATGCAGATTATAGTTTCAAGAATAGTTTTCAGTTACAGTTTTTAGGAAAAAGCATTTCTAAGAGCATAATAAGTTAAGTAAAGTATGGATACAAATCATGCATATAAATTATGTAATCTAGTGATTCATCTTAGATGCATATAGTTGGTGTTAAGGCATGACAGCATGATCACACTCATGTAAGTATATGACGGATGTTATATGTATTGTATGATTATGTACAATGAGTTTTGTTCCAGCGAGCATTGAGGTAAGGTAAATTGACTCTATGTATATATATATATATATATATATATATATATATATATATATATATATATATATATATATATATATATGAGTATATGATTGATAGTAATTGTGAATAGAAATGATATTTTTTTAAATTACCGATTTGATGATATTTCAATGAAATAAGAGAAAGAAAACTATAATAAGTATTCTAACCTAACTGATGGAGAATGAATAAGATAGATGAAAGATAGCTGAGTAGCACAGTAAAAACATCAAGAGCTTTGATAAGCTGTTGTTGGTATAGAAACTTGACACGAATATTATGAATGTATGAAAATATAACTAGTAAGGAGAACATGAGATTTGTGTGATTAGACGAAAGGAGTTTTAATAGTGACCTGGTTTTCAGTAGTATGAAAACTTGGTGTATGTGTGTATATGTATTAAGACGACTAATTTATATATGTTAAACAGAATTCAAGTATGTGAATATTCAGATAAAGGATTAGAAGCATGTAATATGTTTGAGATATAATGAAATATCAGAATAAGCAAGTAAGTTCTAAGATATCGAGTAATGCAGCAGTAACGTGATAGATGTTTGTTTTTGTAGATGTTAAAGAGAACTTAAAGTATGTGTGTGATCAGATAAAAGGTTTGGTTTTAGAGTAATGTGTTCCTGAAATAGACAAGAATTGTGCAGTAATTTAGAACTTATAAATACTTGCATGGTTACTTACTGAGTCTCATGACTCACATCAAAACAGTTTGTTAGTTTTGCAGGTCTGTAGCTGACATACTTGGCCAGCATATTTTTTGTGAAGACTTTGAAGACGTTGTATCGCCCCATTTGCAGTCAAGAACATTTTGAGTCATGGGTCAAGTTATGGGTCCTCACGGCCCTTGTCTTTGTATTTGTATTTGTATATCATATGTATGAGTTGTGTAATAGTATAGTTCTACTTTAAGTTTTGGCCGGAGGCCAAGTATTTACATTTGTTCATTGAGTTCAGGCCTGAGGCCTTGATGGTGATTGCATATATGTTAAATCGTTTGAACAGGTTGTCTCTTGGTGCTGGCTATAAGCCAGGTTGCATGATGTTCTGCATATATCATGCCGAAATTTCGTCAGATTCATAGGCTTATGGAGATGGGTTTTCCTGTCTCCTGCCGGTAGCATCCTGGCCTAGGCGGGATGTTACAAGATTGAAACTAAATCATGTTTAGTGACACATACACACACACACACACACACACACACACACACACACAGAGAGAGAGAGAGAGAGAGAGAGAGAGAGATAGATATATATATAAGACAAAGACCTGATAATATATAATGTAGTGCACAATTACAACGTAGCTTGTAATTAACATTGGGAAGTGTCACTACTAGAAATATATTATCAAATTAATTTCTTGATCAACATTTACTGACACGGGTCAGTTAGTAAAATCTGCTGAAACCAATACATGTCGTATATCAGACTTGGTCCAATAGTTTATCCCAATGAATCATGAGTCTCGGGAGACTCGTATAGACATGTAGGTGTTTATTTGATAAATACTGAACGACTCATCGAAGATTACCTAATAGGAATCTTCTCGGGTTGAGTAGCATAATGATTCTTTGACTTGAGATACCACTGTGGATATATGAGTTACCCTTCACACTTATATGGCAGTCACGTCACTAATATATTAAAATGATACCTCTGTCTGTTCGTTGGATATGGACTCGTGCTCATGATATCTTGTGTGTATTAAGATATGATTCGTCAGTCCTGTGTACAGGGTATAGATGTCCATTATATGATTAGTAATCTGTTAAATCCATGGCCCTGGTATACTTTGGAAGTAAGTTCCGAGTGTTTTTTAGAAGATTGATAATAGATAGGTCGATATGATTATACCTATAGAGATTTGACGTTTATATCTATATCTCTGGGATAATCCGAATACCTGTGACGGAGGGATTATACATATGCAATGACCTCGACCTATATGATTCAACAAGTTTATCTGTGGTCGTCATAATTTACGGGTGGGTAAATTATGGACACGAAAATTGATTTCATGACGGATATGCCTGAATTTAGAAAGTATCACTAATAAAATATACTCGTAAAGCACTATGGCAACTTTTATGAATAATGAAGATTATTTATAAATCGTTTAATCGTTAAACAAAAAAAAAATGCAAATGGACCTAATGGTCATTTCCTAATTAATGTGTATTTGTATTTAATGTTTGGTATTATTAATACACATTAATTAATTTTCAAATTATGATATTTGACATATATCATTAATATGTGTATTTGAGATATTAATTGGTTATATAAGCATTCTTTTGATTAATTAGTAATCAAGTTGTCATTCTAGAGTTTTAAGGCCACTCATTTATGGCCTAGAATTGTTCTTGAGTTATTTCAAGTGGTGAGACTTGATTGTTGTGTTAAAGAATTTATTAAAGCATTGAATTTATTCAATTTAGTGTAAATTGATTAATTGGAGTAATTTGTGAAATTAGGATTCTTAACCTATTCCTATTTTGGGGATTTTCATATATGTGATATAGTATGTTGTGTGTATATGATGCATATTAAATTTGGGATTGATTGGATTTGGTCTTGATTTGTTTTGAATAAAATTGGACTAAATTGTAAAATTTAGAAACCTTTAGGGATTCTCAGTAATTTTGGAATTTAGTGGGGTTTTTGTTACAATTTATATTTTGATGTATTGGACATGTTGAAAATCATTTTAGAATTGATTTGGAATCATCTAAAATTATATTTGGCAATTTGAGAACAAAATATAAAGTTTAGGGTTCAAACGGTAATTTTCAAGAAATATGATTTCTTGGGAAAAATTTAGTTTTTAAGTATTAAGTAATTAAAATAAATAAGTTTATTTTAATGGCCCAAGAAAAATAATTATCGAAAATTATTTCAGAATGAAAATACGCGAAAATGGCTTAAAATAATGTTACCAGGTAACCGCTGCCCAAACAGTGAACTGGTCACTGTTCGGGCAGTCCATGAACTGTCCAAATATTTTTGGAGCTGACCTTGGAAGTCCCCATGTGCATTGGTTGGTCAATTCGATTGGAAACGCATTATATGCTTTTTACGGAAAAATATTTTCGTAAAAGTTTCGCGGTATTTCTATATTATTTATATCGTTATTTGATATCGAATAAATATGTTTAGGTGAAATATGAATGAGTTATTAATATTGGATATTGAATAATTTATTCGTAAATTTAAAATTTTTAAACTACCATTTCACCTGAACCGCTCTCTTTTCGCTGCGCCGCCCTGATAAAACCCCAACAAAATGGTATCAGAGCGAGTATGATTTTGTACCCCTGATATGATTAACCTTTTCAATTTGATATTTAATCTAATCTTTACTTTTTACATGCATTTATTTATTTAACATGGTTAAATAAAGTGAAATAAATCTTTTAGGAAAATCTCTGTTAAATAAGGTTTTATAAATGACTAGTATTAGGAATAATTGTTTCTTCGTCTGCCTTGCCAATACAGATGTAAATACTTTTATGATGTTATAGTTGTAACGTGCCAAAGCTGTGCAGTTATGGTTGAAGGTAGTTTATTTGCGCCGGTAGAACTTATATAATAAGAAACAAATTCAAGTGAAAGTGGAAAACCTGAACGTGTCAAAACTGTCAGGACTACATCGGTCACTTGAATTTTTCATTGACAAGTGAAGCCTTGATACGCCTCCTGTGAACGTGCCAAATTTGTCACAACGAGAAACAGTCAGGACAAAATCAGAAGTCACAGCAAGTGTGATTGACAATAAGTTGTCTACCCGTGCATATACGTAGGCAAGAACGTCCAAAGCTGTATGGGTCCACTTCCCATTATGGAATTCGATTTAATTATTGCATTCTCATTTTCCGTTGGGGATTACAGTATTACGTAAACTAGTGGGAGGCACTGTTAGGTTAAAATTCAATAACTAATGCAAGTTGTAATATTATGAAAATTGTCGCTTATGTTTTTTTCTTATTCTATTATTTAGATAGAATTAAACTTTTTTCTACTGTATGCATATTTTATATATGTTTTATGACTTCAATTATGGTTGCAGATTTCTATAATAGGTTCTAGATTAAAATAGACTATGATATAATCATTCTAGACATAATAGTTTCGTATGCAGTAAAGATTGACATGAATTGGTTCATGTCTCGCTATTCTTCACTAGCTTTAACAAAATCCCATTAGGTATTTGTTTATCTGATAATGACGTTTCTTGGCTTTAGTGACATTTAGAGGTCACGTGACAGACACTATCTGCTTTTCAATTATTTACAAATATTGTAAATAGTTGAAGGTAAATAATAAAGCTAAAGAAAGAAGATGTGCATAGTTACGTATAAAATATATTGATTTTCACAATACGACAACTATAAGTATTAAATACCAGATCTCTCGTCTAGTTATTTAAAATATTGTTGAATAGTTACTTATTCTCTGTAAATAAATTTTACATATTTTAAAACGACTACTAGTGTCATTAAAGAATAAATAAACATTAAGAAAAATATTGGTTAAGTAAATAACTTAGAACATTTTTTTTATGAGATTTATCATTTAAGTATTAGATGCTTATTCCATATGGTAAAAGATGGTCTGATACGAGATCACATCACATATACTTATCCATTTAATGAATATTGTATTCAGGAAGATGATTAAATCTTATTTAACCAATAATTGTCATTGGATCGAAAAATTTATTAAACTGATACATTGGATATATGTACTTTAATGAATTATAAATTGCTTAATGTAGTTTTCTTCACTTCATAACTTAGTCAATGAATTGTCGTGACTTAGTTATGTGTTTCTGATGAAATGTGGATAGAATATTTTGACTGGTTTAAAGATATTCCATCTGAAGTTTTGAAAACTGTATCTTTAAAATTCACCGTGCGTCTTTGAATTGTTCAAAGATGTTTGATATGATTAAACATATGAATTTAAGACAATTAGTTCTAAGGTTATTAAATGAATATAATCTTACTCAATATAATTTTCTAAGATTCCATCTTGATGAAATTGATTAGTGGGAGAAATTGAATCTTATACGATTTGATTCACATGATATTGAGTGCTACCGAATTAGACTGTAACATCCCAGATTATTTTAAAAATATTGGCGTGAATTTTATTCGCGGTGGGGTCGCGTCAGAACGCGAGCTAAGTTTAATTGAAAAAGGGGGGCTCTTCAATAAATAGTTATAAGTAAATAATACTTAATTGAATGATTAAATTGATATTTATTAATTAGTATTTATATGTATATATTTATATCTATCTAGATATTTCTACATTTATTAATTACCCTAGAAATTTCTAGAAAATATATGTATTATAAATATATATAACCCACACACACGTGACACACTCCCACTTTAATTAACACACACAGAGAGCCATGCACCACTTAAAAAAAAAAACAACAAAACAAACACACACAGTATTGAAAAGAATGAGGGGAAAAGGCGAGGAAATAAAAAAAATAAAAAAATAAAAACGGAGGAGAGGAAAATAGGGATAAGAGGGATTGAGAGAAAGGAAGAAACCAAGAGATATACTGTAACATCCCGCCTAGGCCAGGATGCTACCGGCAGGAGACAAGAAAATCAATCTCCATAAGCCTCTGGTTCTAACGAAATTTCGGCATGCTGTATTCGTAACATCATGCAACCTGGCATGTAGCCAGCATCCATATACAACAAGAACATAACAATCTCGGCCTCAGGCCGGTAACTCAACATCAATGCATTTACCAACAAGGCCTCAGGCCTAAACTCAATGAACAAAATATAAACCACTTGGCCTCCGGCCAGAACTCAGAATGAAACTATACCATTACATGACTTATACAAATGAGATGCAAATACAAAAAACCATACAAAGGGCCGTGAGGACCCATGACTCTCTTAACTTCCTCGACTACAATTGGGGCGATCCACTGTCTTCAAAGTCTTCCTCAAAGTTCTATTGGCCCGATATGTCAGCTACTGACCTGTAAAACTACAAACTGTGTCGGTGTGAGTCATAATGACTCAGTAAGTAATCATACTCATAACTGCAGCATAAACACACAATAGCTTATATTTTCATTTCATTAAGTTTCTTAACCTATCTTTTACTGTAATCCAGCAAATACTTTTCCCTCATTAACTCTCAAACTGTATACCACTCTCATATAAGATTACATAGTTAACATATTAATCAAAGTGTACTATTTAAATTCTGCATAACTCCTTTATTTTTCAGATATCAGAAGTATCATCAATTCAGCTTTCTCTGTACTATTACTTACATACAGTCTAAAATTAAATCACTCACTTACATCTTTACATCACATTTATGTTACTAATCTTACACACTTACTTGAATTCATAATGCTCTATAATGCATATACGAAACCAAACCTCATACGCACCTTATACGCACCTCATACATACCTCATACGTACCTCATAAGTCATAATTTATAACACCTGTATATCATGCTCATAAATATAACATATATTCATTGCAAGTCATAAATCTCTTATGCATACATATGTACCAACATATATTCTTAAGTAGCGTTATATTCATTTATCTTAAACTACAAAGTTCAAATCCATATCACTGACCATGCCACTATGTACTTGTATTCTACACATGTTACTTCGATATGAACATGCTACACACAAAATCATCCATATATATACAAAAACATAATAATGAGATCGTGTATCAATGTTAACGATGTGAATCTAAGTGTACTCATGCTATGATGCTTTGTCAACTACCATATGTGTCTCATAAGAATCACTAGAATCCATGATATATATGCATGATGGTAAATCCTACTCTGTTCTAACATGTTATGCTTTTAGAAAATACTTTTTCTGAGAAACTGCTTCTAAAAATTATTTCTGAAACTCAGTTTGAAAACCTCTTAGTAAAACTTATCTTTCTAAAATCATGTTTTGAATCTCTGATATCTGGAAACTATTTCTAAAATCTTGTTTCTGAAAGCTGTTTACTGGGAATCTGAAAACTGAAAACTCTTTATGAAAATCTTTATTTTTCTTGTATTTCTTTCTAAAATCGTTTTTCTAAGTTCTTTTCTGAAAACTGAAATCTGAAGTCCTTTTTCTGAAAACCAAACTGAAATCTGAAATCCTTTTTCTGAAAACCAAATATCCGCCCGTAGGCGCATCTCTGCCTGTAGGCGCATCTCCGTCCGTAGGCGCATCTCCGCCCAGGAATGTACTATCTGAGCGTTGAGGATCTAGGAGCATCCTCATAGTCCTTCACATGTGCACATGTGTATAAGTCCGTCAATTCCAACAATGTACAACTGGGATGGGTTAAATCCCAAATCCCGAATCCATATGATATCCATCAATTCCATCAGTGTCTCAAGTTACGTACTGGGGTGAGGTTTTACCTCATGCCTCGAAAATATAAAACTCATGCTTAAATCTCAAAACTGAAGGGAACGTTTTCTGAAATACATTTCTCTTCAAAAACAACTGAAGATTTTCTTTAAAACACTCTGAATTTTCAAAACCTTTCTTAATTTCAACTTCACTCTGGAAATCATTTCTAAGAGTTTCTGAAAATTCTACAAATCTTATCAGCTCATGAAAATATTTTGTTTATGCTAATGCACCCAAATATATATGCATTCACACATTATGCTCATATACACATATCTATTTTCCATGTTTATGCTCGTGTATGCATGCCCATGTACTACATTCTCAACCCACGTTTGCTATTTCATGTTCAAACATATATATTTCTCATAACCATAAGCTTTCACATAATCCTTTCTACCTTAACCATGTCTTACTATATGCTCATCTTTCACTATCATATTCTGAAATGTTTCATTCGTGAAATGCATGTATTTCACACTAGTATACATATAATTGTAACATGTTTTCCCATAAACATTGTTACTTACACTATTACTTTCTTACTTTCTCATATGCATCAATGTTATGCAAACTCATAACCACAAGAATGTATATACAAACATTTCTCATACCTATCTACTAACTCCATAGCTATACTTACATATACCATATCGAAATTCCTTTACAATATCATACTCAAACATATACGGGTTTCAATTCTTAGTTCTTAAACTTACTTACCATTTCTTAACTATCGACTTGTGCTCAAGAATCTCATATCATAAACTTACATACATTCTCATGCCATGCATATACTACTCATTTATGCTCCCTATCATCTTATATACATGTATGTGTACTCATGGTGCTAAATATATATATATATATATATATAATATATTATATATATATATATATATATATATATATATAATATATATATATATAATATTATATCACTAGTCTCATTCCCTATGGTGTAGTTTTCTACAACCCCCAAACCCAAGTCTTATAATATAGTATTTATAAACATTTCCTCACGCTTTATGAGTGTGCAATAAACTCGTCATTCTTAAACTTTCAAACTCGAGTTCACTAATCTCTTACCACATACATGAGTATATATAAATATATCTGGTTTCATGTTTACACATATACATATAAAGTTTCTTTATATATACATAGGTTTCATGCATTTAACTAAATACAATTTTGTTATATAACTAATTACGAACAATGTGAAATCTCTTAAGTATTCGTAGCATGAGTTACTTACCTGGTTCTGTGGACACTCCGAACCTGGGTCCGATTGCAATTCCGAGGCCATATTCGGATTCCCCTCGGCCATACAAATGCGCTGGTGTCGACGGAATTCCGATCGGAGTTACTGTTCATCTGAGTATACTATTCATATGTCGCTTCTTCCTCGTTTCGCATGAAACCGGCCGTTGTTCGGTGGAAATCGACTCCGCATACTCGTGGTACTCTCCGAGGGCTTCGATTTGGAAGGTGGCTCGGGCCGTGAAACGAACCGACGAGCCAGATCCGCTAAACCCATTGCCGCAACCTTCTATTTCTCTATGTCGCCGTTCACCGGCATATTAGCATCGCCGCCGGCCACCATCAGATGCACGATGGCCGGGTGTCTCTTTCTGGACGGTCGCGTCAGCCGGCGATGGCCGGTAGGCCGCCGGCGCGACCAGTTTCTTCTTCACGAGAAATGGGTCAATGGGGGGCGTGTGAGGGGTTTATTTGGGTTTTGCCTTTTTACAAAAACCTCAAGGATTTATACTAGCTGGGAAAATATCATATAAACCCCCGCGAAATTGCTGATCAGCTCCTATCTTGGAACTTTCTGGAATTTCACATTTTCGGAGCCCTTCTGACTCGATTCTCGAAAAGTGTTGAACACGAAAGTTGTTCATCTCGGAAAAAAAAAAAAGAGTCCGTTGGTCCAAAAATAAACTTGATCGGAGTTTTTTTCCCAATTATGTGGCCAAAACTGTAAACTTTATGCGTTTTACAAAAATCACGTAACTGACTTTTGATCCCACTCATTTCCCAACGTGACTACTATTCATAAAATATTATTCTAACCCATATAACGTCGATTGAACTCTTATTCTTCGTTATCGCTCAATTCCGAGACCATAACACCGGTCCAGGAATCTTCTAGAACAGTCCCAAAAATCTGGGATGTTACAAATGTTGAGAGAGAAGAGCAGCTCCAGTGAGCATTCAGCTCAGTAAAACAGTGAAGAGTGAAAGATTTCCTCTTTGCTTCTCTCTTGGTCGAATCTGTGACTATTTGGGGGATTCTTGTTTTCTGATTTTTTTTTTAAAAAAAAAATGTAATAATCTTCCAATTCTTGGTTCTTGATACTATTTAGCTTAATAAATAATTATTATGGTTAAATTTTCCTTGCTAATTAAGAATGGGTCTATTTGATTGTCTTGGTTAACTTGGAATGACTGAAATAAAATAATTTTAAGGTATTGTATGTTGTCCTTGAGATTAATATGCGTGGGTTTTGGTAACTTAAGGAATGAACTATTGGAGTTGTGGGAAAAAGGTTATTTTCGGTGAATGAAGATTCTTTAGGGGGGGGGAGTGATCAAATTAATAATTTGACTTGAAGGGTTATATATAAGGCCATTAAATTTTTAGTGAATAAATTAGTAAGTTATTTTCTATTATTAATGACTTCTTGTATCATCATTCCTCCTCTTGTAACTAGCTTTCAGTGCATGTTTTATTTAGTATGCTGTGGTGTGTATATCATCCGATCTCTGAGTTTTACTTATGTTAAATTTATATTTGTGAGGTGTAATAATAAAGAAAGTGACAGGAAAGAACTGTAATTTGTTTCTTAATTATAGTTTGGCATAGACTTTCTTAATAATGTATGGCAAAATTCCTCTGTAAAAGAATTATATTAGGTATGAAGAGTAACCAAATTAACAAAAGAAAAAGAGTATGCAAGTATATATATAAAAAATAAAAATAAAATAAACAGAAGCTAATTTTCGAATATGAAGCTTATAGCGAACTTAGCAAATAACATGGTAGGAAAGTTTTGTAGCCTGCAATTCTCCAATGACTTTGAAGCCTCCAAATGCCATCCTTCTCAGTTAACACATCTGTAAATTCCTTTGCTTCAATTTTCAAAACAGTTTGACTGAATAACATATAAGATGTAATGGTCTTTTATCCAGAACAACATTATGATTTAAGGACTGATTATAGATCTTTATTTAGATGTTATTGATGGTCAAAACTCAAATCTCACTATGCAGCACTAATATAATTGAAAATAAAAGCGGAAGTTGTAATACGGTAATGTATTCAGTCAAGGGACTCTTTGGGGGATAGAATTTTCTATTGAAGATATGATGAGATGGTGCTATTAGTAATGGTTGTTTGGAGGAATATTATTTTGTTTTGATAATGATTAATGCTCATTATGCATAAATTATTGGTATAAAAAAAGTATTTAAATGAACATGAGTTCCAAAGATGAATTAGCAACCATGGGTGAATATATTAAAGATTGGGGAAATGCACATGTATGATAGTATAAGAAATGTATAATGCATATTGTTCTTTCCTGAATCTAATGTCGCTGTTGGGTGCTTTTGGGACTGGAATTTTCTACTTTGCTCAGCAGATTCTCTATCGCTCATGTGCTGTGTTATTAACATGGTTTTGGATATCTGTTAGATATTGTCAAAGTCTCTATCTTCTTGTAACTGTTAGGTATATCACTTTCATGATCATGTTAGAGTATTTAGGATCTCTAGCTATGGAAAATCATGGAAATCGTGCATCTTTCTTCTAGGGATAGTATAAGCATATAGGTGATAGAACGCATACGTTATTAAATTATAGTCATGCATGAACACATATAAGTAGTTACAGTTTAAAAGATAAGTATGTAAGAAAGTATGACGGTATTTAGTAAAAGCATAAGAAAAGTGCATGCATATTTGTGCATCATGATTTTCATAAATTGAATTGAAATTGAGAATGGATTTGAAATCCAAAGTGTTTTAAGAAAAGTTTCAGATGTTTTGAAGAAAATGAATTTCAGAAAGATGTTTTCTTATAGATTTGAGATTTAAGCATGGTTTTATGCTTTTCGGGGCATGAGGTAAAACCTCGCCCCAGTATGTAACTTGAGATACAGTTGGAATTGACGGATTTAGATGACATGTGCACATGTAGAGAGTCAGGATGACGGCTTAGGTTCGTGTACCTAGACTCTAGCGGTAGCTATGTCCAGTTGAGTTGTTTTCCTAGATATAGAGCTCTACGTTCAGTTGAGTCGTTTTCCTGAGCGTAGGGCGCCACCAGTTTAAGAGACGCCCATTTGAGTCATTTTCCTGGGCGTCACCAGTTTCAGAGACCCGGTGATTATTCCCGGACACGTCCAGTTGAGCCGGTTTCCTGGACGTAGAGCAGTTTTCAGATTTCAGAAATTTTCTGTACACAGTTTACAATTTCCAGATTTCATCTTTTCAGTACAAGATTTCAGAAAACAGATTTTAGAATCAGTTCTTAGAAATCGGAAATTTAAAGTGTGTTTTCAGAAATACAAGTTTTATAAAGAGGTTTTCAAAATAGTTTTCAGAATTAGTTTTCAAGAAAAGTGCTTTCTAAAAGCATAACATATTATAATAGAATATAGTTATAAACTATACATATCAATCATTACATCCTAATGATCATCTGAGATGCAATATAGTTGTTATTAATGCATGGTAGCATGGTTACTTCTACATGGATAAATGACTGATGTTCGGATGTATGGTATGATTTCATGGAATAAATGTATTATTAGACACTAATGCATGCTGACATGAATTTATATACATGTATATGTAGTTAATAACAGATGTGAATGGAAATAATATTTTAAATTCGATTTGATGATATTCCAATAAAATAAAGAAAGATAAAAATGATAAATAACCAAAAACACTATTGTTAAAAAAGTAAGATTGTAAGTAATAAGTTATCAAGATAGCGCTGCAGAAGCGTAATGGAATTTTGTTTGATGACTAGAGGATATAAAGAACATAATAAGTATATTATAGATGTTAAGTGTAAACAAGAAACAGAACTTAAAATTAGATAGGTTAGTTAGAGAGACCCAGTTGTAGCTAGTAATAAGTTGAAAATAGATAAGGAATCAGAAAAAGATAGATCAGATTTGACAATATGATTGATGACTAAAGTTTAGATAATTATAAAATGGAATCCAGCCTGCATTTGTTTGAGTTTGACAGGTTGGTGACCAATTGGTCGCCACATGTCTTCAGAGCTTGAGGAGTTGGATAGCAGCGTTGCAGCAGCCCGTCACCATGGTCTTGGGAAGTAGTATCAGGGTCAAGTTGTAAAAGTCTGGTTGTTAAGAATTGAGTGTATGGTACAATTGTACAGGTTTAGTTTGTAAAAGTTTTATTTATACGTAATTTTCGGGCACGGAGCCCAATTATATTATTCTTGAGTTGTTTGTTTAGTTTATTTGGTTTGGGCCCTAAGGGATGTATTGACAGGTAACTGGACTTTGATCAGGTGCATTGACTTTTAGGGCATAGGTTATGCCGGATTTTCATCAGGGGCTGGAGGGGTGGGGTCAAAGGCTTGTTGGGGTTGGTGCTCACAGCGCCAATTCCCGGTTGTATTTCCTTGTAAATACTTCTGTAAAACAATATTATTATGAATATATATATGCAGTTTCTTTAATATAATGAATCTTATAATATGGTAAAGACGTAATGACCCTAGAATGATTAGTCATGATACAGTTGCAAAAGCGTCGCAACGGACATTGACAAGTATCATGACGTTGTCATTCTCAGACAGTTCCTGGTCAAGGTTTACACTGCTTGGTCAGTATAGTAAACCCGTTGAGACCGGTACAAGTCGTATACTGGAATATATGATTCCAATGGTTTCTCAATGAACCATAAGTCTTGGAGACTGGTATAGACCTGTAGGTGTTTATAGCGGATATAAACACTGAACGACTCACCGAAGATTCTTAATGGATGGTACACCAACGTCAATAAGAATCTTCTTGGGTTGAGTAGCACTTGTGATTCTTAGACTTGAGATGCCATTGTGGGCACATGAGACATCCTCTACACTTAGATGGCAGTCACGTCACCGATCTATTTAGATCAGACCTCCGCCTGTTCGTTGGGTGTAGATAGATCCTCAGTGTGTCCTATGTGTGTCAAGATAGGATCCGTCAGTTCTGTGTAACAGAGCATAGGTAGTCCATATAATTAGCAATCAGATAAATCCATGGGCCCGTGGTAAAGTTTAGAAGCTAGTTCTAAACATTCTTGTGAGATTGCTAATAGAATAGTCGACTGGATAATCCCCATAGAGATTTGACGTTTACATCTATATCTCTGGGATAAATCCGGATACCTGTGACGGAGGAATTAAACATTTGCCATGACCTCGACCTGTATGATTCAGCCAGTTTATCCGTGATCGTCATAATTTATGGGTGGATAAATTATGGACACGAAATTTGATTTCGTGACGGATACGCCTGAATCTAGAGAGTCTCAATAATGAAATAAACTCGTAGAGCACTAGAGCAACATTAATAAACAATATTGATTGTTTATAAAGTCGTTTAAAGGTTAAACGCAAAATACACGTGTAGGGACCCGATAGTCATTTACTAGATTATTGTGTATTTACATTTAATACTTGATTATTTTAAATACACATTAATTAAATGTCAAATTGAGATATTTGACTTATATCATAAATGAATATATGTATTTAATATTTAATGTAAATATAATACATATATTTGAGATATTTGTATTTAATTAATTAATTAATTATTTAATTGTTAAATGATTAATATAATTAAAATATAAATATCTTATATTTAGATATTTGATTTGTAATGATTAAAGTTGCCTTATTAAAGTAAATAAATATCTATAAAGTAGTTTTAGATATTAATTTACTTTAACCAAATTCTTATGAAATGAAATTGAAATTCAATTTGTGAATTTGCTTGTGATAATTTCGGCCAAGGCTTTTCTTCACAAGTATAAATTGTTTTCATTTCATTTCATTTATTAACCTAATACACTTTACAACAAAAACTCCATTGAAGAAAACAAGAAAGAAAGCAAGTGAGAAGAAAGGAAAAATCAAAGAAAAGCTTGGATTTTGTAAGTTTCTAAACTTTATTAGAAAGGAATTGTTCCTTAGGATCTAGGCTACATCTTGTGAGTTTCTTAAGATATTCTTTTCTTTATTCTTGTGTTTTTGATGATGGAATTTGTTTGAAAGTGTTGAGCATGTGTGATGAAGAAAGCTTGTAACTATTGTAGTTATAAGTATTCTTTTAAGGTTTATGAAACCATGTTGCTATTCTAGAGTTGTTGACCCACTCTAAGATGACCTAGATTTGATCTTGAGTTGTTTCATTGTGTTGAGACTTGGATTGGATGAAGATTGATGATTGAAGTAATTGATTTGGTGTATTTAGTCTAATTTGTCCAATTTGTTGAAATTGAGAAATTAGGGTTATAACCAATTCCAAATTTGGGGCTTTTGAGATATGTTGTGTATTTGTATGTGTATATGATGCATATAAAGTTTCATGTTGATTGGATTACATTTGATGTGTTTTGATGCATGAAATGACAAAATGCACTTGCCCCCCCCCCCCCCCATTGGTGCTCTCGGCCAAGATAAGAAATTTGGGGATTTTGTGGCTTTTGGTGTTTTGATGTTTTGAACATGCTAAGTTCATCTTAGAAATGATTTAGAATCATTCAAAATTGATTGGATCAATTTCGGACTAAAATGGACAAAATACCATATAAGGGTAATTTGGTAATTTCACTTGAATATGATTCATTTGAAATTTTATTTCATAATTTGATTATTGGAATATTAAATAAATATGTTTATTTAATAATCCGAGAAAAAGTTTTGAAATCGAAAATACGATTTTCGCCGCTTCCGCTGCGTTACCGGATTCACCCGTAATAAAACCCCTTCAAAATGGTATCAGAGCGAGTCTGATTCTAGGCCGTTTAAAATGATTGGCTTTATTTTAATCATCTTTTCTTGACTTTATGCATGCTTATTAGAAACTGAATCGGTTAGATTTAGGGTGTATGACACTTAGCGGAAAATCCCTAATAATAAGGTTTTAATGTAATTATGTATTTGATGCATGTTATATGGTCCGTCTCGTCAATACGGTTTATGAATATCTCTTTGTGACTACATCCGAGACCGTGCCTCTGCTGTGAGGGTGTAGCCGATAAAGATTTATTTATACCGAACGTATATCAGATACTAGGTAAATTCAAGTAAAAGCGGAATTCTGAACGTGCCCTAGCTGTCAGGATTACGTGAGTAACTTGAGTTTATCATTGACGAGTTTAACCTTGGTACGTCTCCTTGTGGGCCTGCCTTCGCAGCGACAACGAGAAACGGCCAGGACCGGGTGTTTAGGAGTCACTGTTGAGTGATTGACAAATGAGTTGTCTACCTGATGAATATACGTAGGCGAGACCGTGCCTCTGCTGTGAGCTGAAATATATTCACGGGGTCCACTTTTCACTATTTATATTTAATTTAATTATTGAATATTTGTATTCTGTGTTGGGATTACAGTAATGCATGATTTAGTGGGAGGGGCATATTAGATTAAAAATCCATGATCTAGTTTATGCTTTTGATATTATATGAAACTGTTTTAAATCTGCTAACCGTTTTTCGTGATCTATATGATAGATTTGCGATGGCGGGTCAATCCACAAACCAGTTTGCGCGTATGCTTGATGCGAACAAACTGAAAGGCGCTGAGAACTTTACGGACTGGGAAATGGATTTGAGGATTGTCCTCGATTCCGAGAAGAAGTTGGGATATGTGCTTGAGGGCCCTTTGCCCCGCAGTGGGTGAGGAGGCTTCGGAAGAGGAACGCCGAGTTTTTGAAACTTGGAAGGATGATGACTTAAGGGTTAAATCATACATCCTCAGTTCACTCTCTCCGAAACTCAAACAACAATACTATGGTATGATTGATTCCTACAGTATGATGACGCGATTAAGACAATCGTTCGAGAACCAAGAACAAGTGATTGTTCATAAAGTCGCCATGGAACTGTTCCATGCGCGTCTGGATGAGGGGCAAAGTGTTAGCCCACATGTTCTTCAAATGATCGATTTGATCGATCAATTGAGGCAACATAATCTCATCCTGAATGACATTCTCGGGAGGAGTGTCATTCTAGGTTCTCTGCCAGCTTCATTCCGACAGTTTGTGATGTACTTCAACATGCACGGGACTGTCTGCACCTACCATGAGCTGCATAGGATGTTGCTCACGGCAGAGGAGGACCTTAAGAAGGGATTACCAACACGCCCTCCTAGATCTACTTCTCTTTCAGCTTCTTCCCAAGGAATGTCCAAGGGAAAGAACAAGAAAGGGAAGAAGAAGAAGAAGGCAGTTGGTCCTCAACAGCAGCCAAAGATAGCCAAGCCCAAGAGGGCTTCTGAAGACAAATGCCACCACTGCGGCAAGGTCGGGCACTGGAAGAGGAACTGTCCAGATTACATTGCCCAGATCAGGAGGGAGAGAGCATCGACATCAGGTACTTTTATTTTTCCAGTTATTGATATATCTTTGGCTTGTGAAGCCGTTACATCCAACTGGATTTTAGATTCTGCTTGTCCCATTCACATTTGCAATACGTTGCAGGTGCTGAAGGAAAGTAGGAGGCTGAAGCCTGGAGTGATGCAGTTGCGATTCGGGAGTGGAGACTCACTGGATGCAGTTGCAGTGGGAGTATGCGAGATCTCATTGCCGAATGGGACACTTTTGTTAAATGAATGCTATTTTGTGCCAGGATGTGTGGCTAATATTATATCCCTTTTTGTATTAGATACAGAAGGCTTTTGTATTAATATTAAGAATAGTTCTTTGTATTTATATGATAAAAATAATATTCAGATCCTTAGTTGTCCAAATATGCATGGTCATTATACACTGCAAACATCAAAAGATATATTAAGTTCTGGAATTAATAAACGTAGATTACCTGAAATTAATAATACTGAACTTTGGCATATGCGGCTAGGTCATATTGGGGCTAAACGCCTTAATCAAATGGTTAGGAATGGTTTGATACCAGATCTCACCATTGAATCCTTTCCAACCTGTGAATCCTGTATTCAGGGTAAAATGACTAAAGCCCCATTTTCTGGTGTTGGACACCGAGCCACAAACTTACTGGAACTCGTACATTCTGATGTATGTGGTCCACTAAGTCAAACTGCTCACAGTGGTTATTCATACTTCGTTACCTTTACCGATGATTTATCACGGTACGGTTATGTCTATTTGATGCGACATAAATCGGAAACCTTTGAAAAGTTCAAAGAATTCCGAAATGAAGTAGAAAAACAAACTGGGAAATATATTAAATGCCTTCGATCTGATCGAGGTGGCGAATATATGAGTGGTGAGTTCATTGATTATATGAAAGAGAATGGGATTCTCGCTCAATACACTCCTCCAGGTACCCCACAACACAATGGAGTATCTGAGAGGAGAAATCGGACTTTATTGGATATGGTCCGATCAATGTTGAGTTTCACAGATTTGCCCTATTATTTATGGGGCTACTCTCTCTTAACCGCCGCACATCTTTTGAATAAGATTCCTTCAAAAGCTGTTCCTACGACACCGTATGAGATATGGTTCGGTAGGAGACCAAATCTTAATTATATTAAGGTTTGGGGTTGTCCTGCCTATGTCAGGGTGACTCAGCAAAGTAAGCTTTCGCCTCGAGGGCAAAAGTTTAGGTTTGTTGGATATCCTCCGAATACGAGGGGATATCTGTTCTATGATACCGAGCATCGAAATGTATTCGTAGCTCGCTTCGCAAAATTTCTAGAAGTAGAATTTTTGTCAGAAGGTGGTGATCATAGACAGGTTATGCTTGATGAAGTACAACCTGAAAACAATGAACCAACGGAGGAACCTGAAGTTCAAGTAGATGAAGGACCTTCAACACACACACTCCGTAGGTCACAAAGGGTATCTAGACCTCCTGAACGCTTGTATTTGATACAAGAAAAGAGTCTGGATGTTCTCTTAATAGAAGAGACAGATCCTTTCACCTATAGAGAATCGATGTTGGACATCGACTCCGTGAAATGGCAAAGTGCCATGAAATCCGAGATAGACTCAATGCATGAGAATCAAGTTTGGGACTTGGTTCCGCTTCCAGAGGGAATTGTTCCTATCGGCTGTAAATGGGTTTACAAGAGGAAGCGAGGGCCTGACGGTAAGGTTGAAACTTACAAGGCCCGACTGGTAGCAAAAGGTTACACGCAGCGACCTGGCGTCGACTACGATGAGACTTTTTCACCAGTTGCAATGCTTAAGTCTATTCGGATTTTGCTTTCTATAGCTGCGTATCATGACTACGAGATTTGGCAAATGGATGTCAAAACGGCTTTTCTAAATGGATTTCTTGATGAAGAAATCTATATGGAACAGCCGGAAGGTTTTGCATCCAGCGAAAACTCGGGCATGGTATGTAAGCTTAAGAAGTCCATTTATGGACTTAAACAAGCTTCACGAAGTTGGAATCTTCGATTCGACGAGATTATTAGATCGTCTGGTTTTCTCAAGAATTCAGAAGAATCCTGTGTGTATCAGAAGGCCAGTGGGAGCATGGTCGTATTTTTAGTCCTATATGTTGATGACATCCTAATCATTGGGAATGATTTAGGTATGTTACAAGGCGTTAAAGCGTACCTCTGTAAGAATTTCTCCATGAAGGACCTGGGAGAAGCTTCCTATGTTTTAGGGATAAAACTCTATAGAGATAGACAAAGGAAGCTGATTGGGTTATCCCAATCAACGTACATAGATAAGATCTTAGAACGGTATAATTTTGGTAACTGTAAGACAGCAAACATACCGTTCAGACATGGGATTCATCTTTCAAAGAAGATGAGTCCGCAAACAGAAGATGAGAAGGTTAGAATGTCTAACCAACCTTATGCTTCGTGTTTGGGCAGCATAATGTATGCCATGTTATGTACTAGGCCTGATATCAGTTTCGCTGTTAGCGTAACTAGCAGATATCAGTCCAACCCAGGTAATGACCATTGGATGGCCATTAAACATATCCTCAAGTATCTTAAAGGTACTAAGGATAAGTTAATAATTTATGGAGGAAACGAACTGCAAGTTAATGGGTATACAGACTCCGATTTCCAATCGGATCCCGATGATAGAAAGTCTACATCTGGATTTGTCTTTACCCTTAACGGAGGTGCAGTTTGTTGGAAGAGTTCCAAGCAAGGGATCTACAGCTGATTCCACCACTGAGGCGGAATATATTGCAGCTTCTGAAGCCGCAAAAGAGGCTGTGTGGATAAAGAATTTTGTCACAGAATTGGGAGTTGTCCCAAGTATCGTGAATGCGATTCCGTTATACTGTGATAATACTGGAGCCATTGCGCAAGCAAAGGAACCAAGGGCGCATCAGAAGTCGAAGCATGTGGAACGCAAGTACCACATCATTCGAGAGATTGTGTCACGAGGGGATATTGTCGTGTGCAAGGTACCGAGTGAAGACAATGTAGCAGACCCGCTGACGAAGGCCATACCTCCGAAGTTGTTTGATAAACACGTGGAGTCGATGGAGTCGATGGGTATTAGATACAATCGTTATTGGCACTAGAGCAAGTGGGAGTTTTTGTTGGGGTTGGTGCTCACAGCGCCAATTCCCGGTTGTATTTCCTTGTAAATACTTCTGTAAAACAATATTATTATGAATAATATATGCAGTTTCTTTAATATAATGAATCTTATAATATGGTAAAGACGTAATGACCCTAGAATGATTAGTCATGATACAGTTGCAAAAGCGTCGCAACGGACATTGACAAGTATCATGACGTTGTCATTCTCAGACAGTTCCTGGTCAAGGTTTACACTGCTTGGTCAGTATAGTAAACCCGTTGAGACCGGTACAAGTCGTATACTGGAATATATGATTCCAATGGTTTCTCAATGAACCATAAGTCTTGGAGACTGGTATAGACCTGTAGGTGTTTATAACGGATAAACACTGAACGACTCACCGAAGATTCTTAATGGATGGTACACCAACGTCAATAAGAATCTTCTTGGGTTGAGTAGCACTTGTGATTCTTAGACTTGAGATGCCATTGTGGGCACATGAGACATCCTCTACACTTAGATGGCAGTCACGTCACCGATCTATTTAGATCAGACCTCCGCCTGTTCGTTGGGTGTAGATAGATCCTCAGTGTGTCCTATGTGTGTCAAGATAGGATCCGTCAGTTCTGTGTAACAGAGCATAGGTAGTCCATATAATTAGCAATCAGACAAATCCATGGGCCCGTGGTAAAGTTTAGAAGCTAGTTCTAAACATTCTTGTGAGATTGCTAATAGAATAGTCGACTGGATAATCCCCATAGAGATTTGACGTTTACATCTATATCTCTGGGATAAATCCGGATACCTGTGACGGAGGAATTAAACATTTGCCATGACCTCGACCTGTATGATTCAGCAGTTTATCCGTGATCGTCATAATTTATGGGTGGATAAATTATGGACACGAAATTGATTTCGTGACGGATACGCCTGAATCTAGAGAGTCTCAATAATGAAATAAACTCGTAGAGCACTAGAGCAACATTAATAAACAATATTGATTGTTTATAAAGTCGTTTAAAGGTTAAACGCAAAATACACGTGTAGGGACCCGATAGTCATTTACTAGATTATTGTGTATTTACATTTAATACATGATTATTTTAAATACACATTAATTAAATGTCAAATTGAGATATTTCACTTATATCATAAATGAATATATGTATTTAATATTTAATGTAAATATAATACATATATTTGAGATATTTGTATTTAATTAATTAATTAATTATTTAATTGTTAAATGATTAATAATTAAAATATAAATATCTTATATTTAGATATTTGATTGTAATGATTAAAGTTGCCTTTATTAAAGTAAATAAATATCTATAAAGTAGATTTAGATATTTAATTTACTTTAACCAAATTCTATGAAATGAAATTGAAATTCAATTGTTGAATTTGCTTGTGATAATTTCGGCCAAGGGTTTTTTCTTCACAAGTATAATTGTTTTCATTTCATTTCATTTGAAAACCTAATACACTTTACAACAAAAACACCATTGAAGAAAACAAAGAAAGCAAGTGAAGAAGAAAGGCAAAACTCAAGAAAAGCTTGGATTTTGTAAGTTTTCTCAAACTTACTATTAGAAAGGAATTTGTTCCTTAGGATCTAGGCTACCTCTTGTGAGTTTCTTAATTATTCTTTTCTTTATTTTTGTGTTTTTGTTGATGGAAATTTGTTGTTGAAAGTGTTGAGCATGTGTGATGAAGAAAGCATGTAACTATTGTAGTTATAAGTATTCTTTTAAGGTTTTTGAAACCATGTTGCTATTCTAGAGTTGTTGACCACTCTAAGATGACCTAGATTTGATCTTGAGTTGTTTCATTGTGTTGAGACTTGGATTGGATGTAAGGAAGATGATTGAAGTAATTGATTTGGTGTATTTAGTCTAATTTGACCAATTTATTGAAATTGAGAAATTAGGGTTTATAACCAATTCCAAATTTGGGGCTTTTGAGATATGTTGTGTATTTGTATGTGTATATGATGCATATAAAGTTTCATGTTCATTGGATTACATCTTGATGTGTTTTGATGCATGAAATCACAAAATGCACTCCCCCCCCTATTTGGTGCTCTCGGCCAAGATAAGAAATTTGGGGATTTTGTGGCTTTTGGTGTTTTGATGTTTTGAACATGCAAAGTTCATCTTAGAAATGATTTAGAATCATTCAAAATTGATTGGATCAATTTCGGACTAAAATGGACAAAATACCATATAAGGGTAATTTGGTAATTTCACTTGAATATGATTCATTTGAAATTTTATTTCATAATTTGATTATCGGAATATTAAATAAAAATGTTTATTTAATTGATCCGAGAAAAAGTTTTGAAATTCGAAAATACGATTTTCGCCGCTTCCGCTGCATTACCGGATTCACCCGTAATAAAACCCCTTCAAGGCTAATAGAGATAGGATTAGCCTGTCTCCTGCCGGTAGCATCCTAGCTTAGGCGGGGATGTACATAGTCACAATACTCTTGGAGATATGCTACAGTAACATTAATTCATATTTTTAATTTAGGTTCCATTAGTTTATACAATTACACATATAATATGTTATAAGTAGAAAATTTGAATCTTGAAATGTTTGAGATTTTAATCTTTCTTTTGTATAATGGTTATGTAATCAAAGGTACTTGAGCCTCGGAGATACAAGTAAAAGTTTATCATTTATTCTATTTAATAAAATATTATATTCTATTTGATAGAATATCTTTTCTACGATCCCGAATAATAAAAAGTTGTTTTATTACTTAGAGTGTAACATTGGATGTTGACCATTGTAGAAAAGACTTCACTTATTGAAGTCAAATGTGAGAGTGTTAAAATATAAATGGAACTACATAATTAATAAGGTGAAAAATACCTTTTAGTTACTTCCATATAAGTTCTATAGGATGTCAGAGTCATTTGTAAAGTATTTGATACTTATTGATTCTGTTGTTTTCTTATCGAAGAATATTATCCTATAACTTAAGTGGGAACGATATTTGATATTGATTCCAGAAATTAACATTAAACCATAGATCTAAGATTGTTCATAGCTTACTTCAATCAAGTTTGGAACTTGATTGAGCTTTCATTACGAATCGTTCATAAAATATAAAAATGGGTTATGCAGCAAAAACACAGTGAGCTTATTAAAGTTTGACCTTTATAGTATAACAATGAGAAAAGTTATACTCGGCAATCTATCGTAGATTCTAAGGAAACTTGTCTCTTGTCGCACTGATTGAATAATTTAAGATATGTTGGTTAATGGTGATATTAAATTGTATATTTTAGTTAAATAATACAAAGTGGCGTTTTTGATGACTTCTTCGGATATGATATCAGTTGTGATTCTTTGATTGAAGAGTACATTCTGAAATAATCCTAGAGTTTGTGTTCTGTTAAGATTGCAGTTTGGTATACAAGTTTATAAAGCCTATTGTAAACTCGGGTGAGCCTTTCGGAAATCCATGTACTCTAATTTTGATATCAATTAGATTGTCTGATTGTATCAAAGTATAAAGAATACATGTATGACAGAAAGGTTAGTGGGAGCGTAAAAATTTCTTTCTAATATTTTAATCATAATGACATTATCATTATTAAGGTAATAATAAGACGTTTATGAGGTAAAAGGTTTACCTGAGTCTTCTTTTCTCAGTGAAAGCAGTGGGAATGGTTTCTATTATATTCGATATAAAGTTTTATAGATGATATAAAACTAAGAAACTTGAGAGATACGCTTATTAGTCGTACATTAGATTTGATATAATAAAGGACACAACGAGACTATCTTTGTGACAGTTAGTGTGTCTATAATATATAATATTTATCTTTCGTAAATGATGATTCCTTTTGTCGAAAGAGAAATTGATAAGAATATCTAGTCAATCTTATGCATCATAAGATAATGGCATAATGAATATTATATTAAGTGCGATTAGAGATATCAAATTAATCGTAATTGTTACGAGTTATTTTGATACCCTCTAGACCACAAGATGTGTCTTGAAACATGTTCTTTATTATTTTTGAGATATTAAGAACAAGTTTCTTATTAATGGAGAATAAAGTTTGCAACCATTAGGGTAAAATTGGTTTTGAGTCTAATTATGATGTTATACTTTCTACGTCATAATGATTTAGAAAAGATACAGTGGAAGTGTCACAAATGATTTTACTGTCAGAGTGGAATTAGTTGCAACTTATGAAGTATTGATTTATGAAGTTGCATAGTGACCTTGTAGATTAGAAGTTTGATATTAGTGTTATGTTTGCGGTTGTCTACATAATATTTTAGATTTGATCCGTAAATATTTAGACAACTTAGTAGCTGAAGCACAATGTTGATGTGACATCTGAGTCATATTGATGTAGAACTTAATTTCTATAAAATATGAATGATGCTGGCAAAGAAAAAAATTGGGTTAGTTTGACAAACTCAATTTGTTATAGCGTGATTACTTGTTGTTGCCTACCTTTTGAGTGCTAGGTGAGTTCTTGAGGGCCATGCGTATGTGATACACATTAAGATGCGTATATGATACCGTGGATTGGCACTAGAGCAAGTGAGAGAAATTGTTAGGATTGGTGCTTGGAGCGTCAATCCGGATCATATTTATGTCTGATTCATGAATACGAGCAATATATTTTTCCATAATATTAGTTATTTATGGTTGCACCTCTTTTCTTTTATTATATATATTCGATCTAATTCATGGTCAAAATTTATTGACACGGGTCGGTTAGTAAAATCCGCTGAGACTAGTACATATCGTATAACAGACTTGGTCCAATATTTTATCTCAATGAACCATGAGTCTCGAGAGACTCGTATAGACGTGTAGGTGTTTATTTGATAAACATTGAACGACTAACTGAAAATTACCTAATAGATTGTACACCAATGTCAATAGAATTCTTCTCTGGTTGAGTAGCATAGTGATTCTTTGATTTCAGATACCACTGTGAATATATGAGTTATCCTCCATACTTAGATAACAGTCACGTCACCGATCTATTAAGATCAGACCTCTGTCTGTTCATTAGGTGTGGAATCATGCTCATGATATCTTGTGTGTATCAAGATATGATCCGTCGATCCTTTATATAGGGTATAGGTGTGATCAGCGTAATCACACACGTATAACGCAAGCGCATGTATCGTTCAAGTATTATAAAAGTATCGATCCCACGAGGACTTAATACCTAAGCTATAAATTTATGAAGTTAAATGTTTACAAATATCTAATAGATTGATCGTTTCATTTGAAAGTGATTTTAAATTTAAAACAAATAAATAAAAATGCATAAAAATTGATTTAGGAATTTTTTTAAAAAAACTATCCAGGGTTGTGAATCATTCCAATATCATTTTTAAAGTGAAGTGGATATCTTACGGTTGTGTAATATATTGGTTCATTAACCTGGAACATGAAATTATGTAAAAGTCTATTCCGATGGTCAGATACAAACACCCAGTGTAACCAATTAATCATATTCTTATTCCTATGTCAATTAAGTTATCTGAATTCATTAAGATTAAGCTCTAATTATGGCTACCCCGGCACGACAGGTATATTCCTATCCTGTAAGGAAATCTATTAAATGGTTATCTATCATTAAGGAAGATCGTTGGCTATTAAGTCAAAGGTCTTAAACCTAAAATCCTTTTTCCAAGTTCATTTTAAGTTTACCGAATCAATCTTATTAATGGCCAGTTAACAAGATGCATTAAGACTAAGGCTCAATAAATAAACCTTTATATTACCCAAACCGTAATTTAGCCCCTTATAAACCAGTGATATTGGACTTCATCACAACCCTAGATAACTAACTTAGTTACGACATATAAATAGGGCTGGTAAAAACTAAATAAAATAAAAGACATAAAGTAAATTGCTTGAAATTAAATACTGAAAAGTAAATTGCTGAAAGTAAATAAAGTAAAAGTAAATTGCTGAAAGTAAATAAAGTAAAAGTAAATTTCTGAAAGTAAATAAAGTAAAAGTAAAATAAAAGAAAATGTTGGGGTTAGAGGATCCACTTTTATTACTACTATTTTAGATATCTCCCTTAATATAATATATTAATTTTGAGTGATAATTACAAACCAGCCATATAGGCGGTATCCATGTTTAGTCATGTTAAAACCAATTTATAATTAATTACCAACCGAAAATATGGTGGTATCCTCGTTAAGTCAGGTTTTAAATAGTTATTATATTATAATTAATGGAGATTAATCTAAATAGCAATAATAAAAGTTTTACCTTTTACCCCAGCAAGGGGGAGTTACCTCCTCATTGGGTAAAAGTAAATTGCGGAAAGTAAATACTTAAAAGTAAAGAAAAGAAAGTGCGAAAGTGCAAATTAATTATTGAAAGCTGTAAATAAACAAGCAAGATATAATCTTCTTAGTTATTCATAAGGAATTTCAAAGAAGAAAGTATGAATTTACAAATGAAATGACTTGGTATTTATAGGTAAAATTTTACCTCCACCAAATCCATTATTAATTGCTCCACCAAATCTAATATTAATTGCGCCACTAATTGCTATCATGTTTGGTGGAAGTTTGACTATTTTTATTGTTTATTATTATTATTTTTTGCTTTGAAAATAACTTTAATAATTACGCATAACATACTTCTATATGTTTCATCAATATCGATCATAAAATCTTCCGAATTCGAATTATTTTGTTCTTACAAGTTTTAGATATTTGAGTCTTCTTTAATCTGGAACTTGAATCAGCTCAATCCGATATCAGAGTAAAGAGTTATGCCCAAAATACGACAATTGCGCAAAACTGAAATTTCCGAAACTGTACTTCATTATAACGCCCTTTCAAGTTTCCAATCTCCAAAATTCATATGTCAAGTCCAATTTTTGCCATTATTTGACCCATATTACATCCTAAATGATTCCATTGAGTCCCAATATTATTTTATCTGTAAAATAAACTAAAACACATCAAAACGTTCATCAAACCCGATAAACTAAACAAAATATTAAGTAAAAAAAGTGGTAAATATTGATATATTTTCCGCTCATCATACCCCCAAACCTAATATTTTGCTAGTTCTCGAGCAAAACAACAAAATAAAATACAAGAAACAATTAAAATTAAACTAAGCCACTTTCGTAGGGATCACGATTGCATTTAGCATATACAACAAGCCTTTAAACCCCTAGGTGTCCCTAGTGGACGAGTTATAGTCTCGTGAGGGCTTACAGCAACGATACCCACAAACGTTTGATAAAAGTAAAAAGATAGTAAAACTAATGCACACAAAAGCAAAAAGACAAGAGAAAATAGAATAAAGAAGTTAGTGACTAAACATGTGAAACTTCTTATCCAAGTTAATAATTGTTTTCTTTCTTTCTAGATTACTGAATAAGTGAATTCTCCAATTATTTTTTTACCATTTTTCATATACACAGCCAACAAAATATTAATCAACTCATTTTGCCCACAATAGTCACAAGTGCAATTGAGAATAAAGTAATATTTTTGTCCTAAAGTTTTATCAGAATTCACACTTTTTTTAGCAATGAAATATTTTTCTTTTTTTTATTTATATATAATATCTTCCATCTATGTAGCGAGCTTTGGGTCAGTGACTCCCAAACTAATTGGCTTTAGGGCACTAGGTGTTAAGACACCCCTAAAGACTTAATTACTCAGATTTCCGATAAATGTTTTTTTTTTGGCTACACATTCGATCCATGTAACGAGTGTTGGGCTAGTGACTCCCAAACCAGTTGATTTTAGGGCACTAGGTATTAAAACACTCTTACAGACTTAATAACTCCGTTCTAGGACTTTTTTTAATCCCATCTCTTTTTGAGATGCTTCCTCCAATTAAATTAAAGCACAAAATATTACAAATTTTCAATTACAGCTGATGTTCGTATGTTACCATGCATTTTGATAATACCTGTCAACTGAGCATATGAAGATCCATTTTAATCAGTTTTAAGGAAAATTCACAAATTAAATAATTCAAAAGGAAATAAATAAAAATTAACTTGTTCCGAAATAGGTTGAGATACGTCTCAAGAGTGAAAACTTCTTACACAGTTATCTCACACCAATTTCACCTGATTAATCAAATTTAAAACACAAAAAAAACGCAAAATATTTTTGTAATTTTTTGTTAAAATTTTCCTTTTTTGAATTTTTGAAAAATTTTGGCTAAAACAAAACAATACAAGACACAAAGTAACTATTCCCCTCCCCTAAACCTAAATGAGACATTGTCCCCAATGTCTTAAACAGTAGAAGAGTGTTTAGAGAAAACCATACCTAGTTAGCTGAAATTCTACATTTAAAAGGGAAAAATTAAAGGTTAAGATCCAGATTTATCTGACACTTCTTACCACTATCATCATCGAACCATTTTATCTTGGACAGGATAGGGTCAATTTGTAGTTCAAATGCTATGATTTGGTCAATTAAATTCGGGACAGTTCTGGTAGTAAAGAGGAGTTCTTTTAAAGGTTTTAAACTCATTTCTATGGGCATCATCAAGAAACACACAAAGAAAATCATAAAATCCATCAGAGTTGAATAATCTAGTTGGTTTCTGGTGTATATTCAAGTTCGCCCAAGATAGTACTGTAAAAATTTCCTCCAGTGTACCCAAGCCACTTGGCAAAGCAATAAAAGCATCAGTACGACTAATCATCTCCACCAGTCGTTAATACATACCTGGCACAATTAGTTCTTCTTCGTTTGATGATCCTATCAGATTGCATCCGCCAAGGGTTTTGAGATGATTCTCATATCTTGACTGTCTTTATCCTGTACGGCCTTTGAAACGATCCTCATTAGTCCAAGATTGCCACCGCCATATACTAAGTGCATATTCCTTTCTAATCAGACTCAACTCAATTCATGTGCTGCTGCTGTAGGGGTTTTTAGGGGGTAAATCCGGTAACGCAGCGGAAGCGGTGGAAAATCGAATTTTCTGATTTCAAAATTTTTTATCGGATTAATAAAAAAAATATATTATTTAATTATCCAATAATCAAATTATGAAATAAAATTCAAATAAATCATATTTAAGTGAATTTACCGAATTGCCCTTACACTTGGTACTTTGTCCTTTTGGTCCGAAATTGATCAAATCAATTTTGAATGATTCTAAATCATTTCTAAGATGAACTTAGCATGTTCAAAATATTAAAACACCAAGACAACAAAAATCCCCAAAAATTCATCCTTGGCCGAATTCACCTTGGGGGGGGGGGTTTGTGCATTTTGTCATTCCATGCTGCAAAACACATCAAAATGTAAGCCAATCAACATGAAACTTTATATGCATCATATACACATCCTTATACACAACATAAATGAAAAGCCCCAAATTTGGAATTGGTCATGAACCCTAATTTTTCAATTTCTTCAAATTGGACAAATTAGACCAAATAGTTTAAATCAATTACTTAATCATCATTCTTCCATCCAATCAAAGTCTCAACACAATGAACAACTCAAGATCAAATCTAGGTATCAAGAGTGGGTCAAAAACTCTAGATTAGCAACAAGGTTTCCAAAAACCATAAAAGATACTTATTACTACAATAGTCATAGGCTTCCATCATTATACATGCTCAACACTTCCACCAAACTTCCATTCATCCAAAACACAAAGAATAAAGAAAAGAAAAACTTAAGAACATCACAATATGTTGCCTAGATCATAAGGAATATTTTCTTATCTAATAGTAAGTCGGAAAATGTTTCTTTTAATGGAGTTTTTGTAAAAGTGTATTAGGTTGGAAATGAAATGAAAATGAAAAAACAATATATACTTGTGCACAAAAAGCCCTTGGCCGAAAATGTCAAGGCATTATAGTACAAATTTTCATTTCACAAATATTTGATCAAGTTGACAAAATATCTAAAACACCTTTAAAGATATTTCTAATTAAGTCAACTAAGGCAACTAAGTCATTTAATACAAATATCTAAATCTTAAGATATTTATATTTAATTAATTTAATCATTTAACAATAAAATAATTAATTAATTAATTAAATACAAATATATTAAATATATTATTATATTTACATTAAATATCAAATACATATATTCATTTATGATATTGGTCAAATATCTCAATTTGACAATTAATAATGTGTATTTAAATTAATCAAGTATTAAATGTAAATACACAATAATTAAGGAAATGACTATTGGTCCCTATACACGTATTTACGTTTAACCTTTAAACGACTTTATAAATAATCAATATATTTATTAATGTTGCTCTAGTGCTCTACGAGTATGTTTCATTATTGAGACTCTCTAGATTCAGGCATATCCGTCACGAAATCCAATTTCGTGTCCACAATTTATCCACCCGTAAATTATGACGATCACGGATAAACTCGCTGAATTATATAGGTCGAGGTCATGGCAAATGTATAATTCCTCCGTCACAGGTATCCGGATATATCCCAGAGATATAGATGTAAACGTCAAATCTCCATGGGGATTATCCAGTCGACTATTCTATTAGCAATCTCTAAAAGAATGTTCAGAACTAGCTTCTAAACTTTACCACTGGCCCATGGTTTTATCTGATTGCTAATCATATGGACTACCTATGCTATGGTACACAGAACTGACGGATCCTATCTTGATACACATAGGACACCCTGAAGATCTATCTACACCCAACGAACAGGCGGAGGTCTGATCTTAATAGATCGGTGACGTGACTGCCATCTAAGTGTAGAAGATGTCTCATGTGCCCACAATGGCATCTCAAGTCTAAGAATCACAAGTGCTACTCAATCCGAGAAGATTCTTATTGACGTTGGTGTACCATCCATTAAGAATCTTCGGTGAGTTGTTCAGTGTTTATCCGCTATAAACACCTACACGTCTATACTAGTCTCCAAGACTTATGGTTCATTGAGAAACCATTGGAATCATATACTCCAGTATACGACATGTACCGGTCTCAACGGGTTTACTATACTGACCAAGTAGTGTAAACCTTGACCAGGAATTGTCTAAGAATGACAACGTCATGATACCACTCAATGTCAGTTGCGACGCTTTTGCAACAGTACCATGACTAATCATTCTTTGGTCATTACGTCTTTACCATATTAAAAGATTCATTATATTATAGAAACTGCATATATTATTCATAATAATAATGTTTTACAGAAGTATTCATAAAGAAATATAATCGGGAATTAGCGCTCTGAGCACCAACCCCAACAGCTGCTACGTATTGTGGCTTAATACCAACACTAGTACCGCAAACACACAAATATTTTCAACTTGTCTTCTTAAAGTAGCTTCCATTTTTATCTGGATGCCTTCAAAAGTGCAATGTTGAGTTGAATTTATAACACCTGAAAAGGGTGAGTGAAAATAATAGCACTAGTACCTGTCAAATGATAATTATTAGTTAAACAGTAAAATAAATAGTGAAAGATCAAAAAGTCTGGATCTTGTCGGAGAAAATAAAAGAAAATAACAAAATAAATCATAATTATTAGGAAAAGACAAAGAGAAATAATGTTTATAAGAAAAGTAGCGGCTTGATTGACGTCTATACGTCAGTGACAAGCTTCCCATCAAATTTTCTTATAAATTGGCAAAAATGGTCGTTTTTTAGTCAGATTCCTTGATACTTAACTGTTGTCTTTCTTTTCGGAATTATTTATATAACATGCGAATTTCATGATATATATATCCACTGGGATGCGTCTCAAGAGTTTTGGATATGTCTTCCAAAGACTCCTTACTCAAGTCATCCCTAATGAAATTAATCTTATCTTCACGGTTATTAGACACCATTCCTAAAGAACGACAACGAGTATCACAAAATATACGAGCATATTTGTAACAAACACCCATTCTTTTAGCTCTTCTCTTTTTAGCAAATGTGTTTCTTCCTAAAACAGGCAGATGAAAAATAAAAGAGTCAGAGGACTCACATGCCAATCGGACCCATGCTTCAATAATCAAATGAATGTTAGTAGGAATACCTTCAATCATCAGTATTCTCATCTGTTCAAAGCGAGCTTTATAGACTTTCATTAGAAAATTTGAGGGAGAGAAAGAAATACTTGCGAAGATTTACAAGAATTTCTTCCATCCTGAAATCTGATTTTACCTACAAAAATTAAACACACAAAAATAAAACACACCAAATCACAATATATACACAAATTTCATGGGATGCCTCCTAGCTAGCGCAAAATTTAACGTAATCATCTAGACATGACTGCACGAACGTTATGCTGGATCTGAAAGTGTGACACCTTATTTTTGTTGCTCAATTGATTCTCTCCAGTAGTGTTTGGCACGCTTGTTTTTAACCTTGAATGTTTTATTAGAGTCGGGATCATGTAACTCAAAGGCTCTATCTGGTAAAATCTTGGTGATTAAGAATGGATCTAACCACCGTAATTTTGGCTTCCATGGGAAGAGTTTCCAGCTTGAATTGTTTAACAATACTCTATGTCCCAGTTCCAGTTGTATGCGCACTAACTTCTCATAATGTCTTTTCTTGGCCTTTTATGTGTACAATTTGGCATTCTCAAAAGGCTGTATGTGAAATTCCTCGAATTCATTGAGCTGATGGAACTGTTTCTCTTATGTTGCTTGTAGTGAAAGAATAGGCTTCTTTAATGCATTGTACATTTTATCTTCAAGCTCCACAGCAATTGACATGCTTTAAGTTTGTCAGTAAAACTTTGCCTTTCGTCAGAGTTCTGAACAGTTCTATATATCACATCGTCTGAAACATTCCTCATTCTTTTCATCATCCAGGAAATTCATGGTCTTGAAAACATTGAATGCTACTTCTTGGTCTTACACCCTCATGGTTAGTTCTCATTTTTACACGTCTTCATCTTCCTTCATATCAAGGACAATAAAATCTGCTGGGAAAATGAATTTGTCAACTTTAACCAGCACATCTTCAACTACACCTCTCGGAAATACGAGCATTCTATCAGCAAGTTGTAGAGAGATTGAGGTGGGCATTGTTTCTCCAATATGTAATTTCCTGAAAATAGAAAAAAGTATCAAATTAACACTTGCACCTAAATCACACAAAGCCTTACCACAGTCATGTTCTCATATGGTGCAAGGAACAATGAAACTGTCGGGATCTTTCAATTTTGGAGGAAGTTTCCTCTGAATGATAATGCTGCATTCTTCTGATAATGCTACTGTCTCATAATCTCCCAATCTCTGTTTTCGTGAAAGAATGTCTTTCATGAATTTTGCATAGATGGGCATTTGTTCCAAAGCTTCTGCAAATGGAATGTTGATATGCATATTTTTGAAGATCTCAAGGAATCGAGAAATTGCTTGTCTAGTTTATTCTTTTAGAGACGCTGTGGAAAAGGTGGAAGTAGAGTGATCATTTCTTCATCTTTTTCCTTTGCTTCTTTTTCCTCTGTCTATGGAACTACTTCGTAGCTTTCTTTTGGAACTTCCTCAACAGTTGCCTTGACTCCAACATTTTTATTGATTTCAGTACCGCTTTTTAAAATGATGGCGTGACATTGTTCCTTCCCCATGTTCCTTGGATTTGGTTATGTGTTGCTAGGAAGGTTACCTGGCGGTCTGTAACTCTGAGCATTGGCCAGTTGTCCAATTTGATTCTCCAGTTCTTTAATAGAAACATATTGAATTTGAATTAATGCTGCATAGAATTGAAACAAAGCATCATACCTAGCTGCTTGAGAGTCATGTTTTGCTTCTATCTTTTTCAAATAGGTCAACACTTCTGCTATTCCTGTTTCATTTGCCTGTTCCTGGCCTTTGTTTTGTTGTTGGAATCTGGATGGTGGGTTGTTCATTTGCCCTGAATTGTTGCTCCATGCGAAATTGGGATGATTCCTCCACCTTGGGTTGTAAGTGTTGGAATATGGATTATTCTCATGTCTGTTGAAATTGTTGACGTAATTCACCATTTCTTTATATTGGTTTGGCTCTCTAGTGCTCCTCTATATGGTGAACTTGTGGTTCTCACAATGTTTACAACTTGTGCGCTGAGTGTTTCCAGGTATTTGCACATCTGATCCAACTTAGTATTCACTGCTGAGTTGGCTCCAACTTCATATATTCCTGCAATTCTCTGGATCATGCTTCTTTTTGTTGGCCACAAGAAATTGTTGTTAGCCATTTCTTCGATTAAGTCTCAGGCTTGATCTTCTCATTTTGCCATCAAAGCTCCTCCAGCAACAGCATCAATTGTGGTTCTCATTAGTCCAGAAAGTCCATTATAGAAAGTTTGGACTTGAAGCCACTTTGGAATCTTATGGTGAGGACATTTTCGGAACAAATCTTTGAATCTTTCCCAAGCTTCGCAGAGGGATTCTGAATCTTGCTGCACGAAGGATGTGATGTCATTCCTCAACTTTGCTGTTATGGCTGGTGGAAAATACTTTGCAAGGAATTTTGTGGCTAGAGTGTTCCAAGTTGTGATGAAACTTACTGGTAGTGAATGTAGCCAAGCTTTGGCTCTATCTTTCAAGGAATATGGAAAAAATCACAGTCTCATTGCTTCTTCAGCTGACCGATTATAATTGAAAGTAGCGCAAACTTTCAGGCAGTTGCTGATATGGGCATTAGGATCTGCAGTTGCATTCCCCTCGAACTGAACTGACTGCTGAATCATTTGAATACATGTTTTGATGTCACACACATTTACTGGTAATGAAGGAAGTACAATACAGGAAATGAAGCTGTCAACCAACGAAATGGTTCTGTCTCAAATGGAAATTGGTGGTGCAACTTCCAATGGTTCAGGTTCCATATTAATGATTGCTTTTTGGCCTTCTCGTCTTTCCTTTCATAATTTTCTGATAGTTCTCTCAATTTCTGGGTCAAACGGTCGGATTTCGAAGCTTCTAGTTCGTCTCATGTAGTGTCTAAGAACCTGAAACACAAGAAAACAGAAATAAAAAGTAAAAAAAAAAAAAAAAGATACAAGTAAAGGTATCTAACACCAAAACTAATAGCGAAAGATAAATAAGTCCCTAGAAACGGTGTCAAAAACTTGACCGGGCGTAATCACACACGTATAACGCAAACGCACGTATCATTCAAGTAGTATAAAAGTATCGATCACACGAGGACTTAATACCTAAGCTATTAATTTATGAAGTTAAATATTTACAAGTATATAATGGATTGATTGTTTGATTTGAAAGTGATTTTAAATTTAAAACAAGTAAATAAAATTGCACAAAAGTTGATTTAGGAATTTTTTTTTAAACTATCCAGGGTTTTGAATCATTCCAATATCATTTTTAAAGTGAAGTGGATATCTTACGGTTTTGTAATATATTGGTTCATTAACCTGGAATATGAAATTATGTAAAAGTCTATTCCGATGGTCAGATACAAACACCCAGTATAACCCAATTAATCATATTCATTTTCCTATGTCAATTAAGTTATCTGAATTCATTAAGATTAAGCTCCAATTATGGCTACCCCGGCCCGACAGGTATATTCCTATCCTGTAAGGAAATCTATTAAATGGTTATCTATCATCAAGGAAGATCGTGGGCTATTAAGTCTAAGGTCTTAAACATAAAATCCTTTTTCCAAGTTCATTTTAAGTTTACCGAATCAATCTTATTAATGGTCAGTTAACAAGATGCATTAAGACTAAGGCTCAATAAATAAACTTTTACATTACCCAAACCGTAATTTAGCCCCTTATAAACCAGTGATATTGGACTTCATCACAACCCTAGATAACTAACTTAGTTACGACACAAAACTAGGGCTAGTAAAAACTAAATAAAATAAAAGACATAAAGTAAATTGCTGGAAATAAAATACTAAAAAGTAAGTTGCTGAAAGTAAATAAAGTAAAAGTAATTGCTGAAAGTAAATAAAGTAAAAGTAAATTGCCGAAAGTAAATAAAGTAAAAGTAAATTGCTGAAAGTAAATAAAGTAAAAGTACAATAAAAGAAAATGCTGGGGGTTAGAGGATCCATTTTTATTACCAATATTTTAGATATCTCCTTTAATATAATATATTAACTTTGAGTGATAATTACCAACCAGCCATATAGGCGGTATCCATGCTTAGTCAGGTTAAAACCAATTTATAATTAATTACCAACCGACAATAGGGTGGTATTCTCGTTAAGTCAGGTTTTAAATAGTTATTATATTATAATTAATGGAGATTAATCTAAATAGCAATAATAAAAGCTTTACCTTTTACCCCAACAAGAGGGAGTTACCTCCTCATTGCGTGAAAGTAAATTACGGAAAGTAAAGACTTAAAAGTAAAGAAAAGAAAGTGCGAAAGTAAAAATTAATTACTGAAAACTGTAAATAAACAAGCAAGAAATAATTTTCTTAGTTATTCATAAGGAATTTCAAAGAAGAGAGTATGAATTTACAAATGAAATGACTTGGTATTTATAGGTAAAATTTTACCTCCACCAAATCTATTATTAATTGCTCCACTAATTGCTATCATATTTAGTGGAAGTTTGACTATTTTTATTATTTATTTATTTATTTTTTTTCTTTGAAAATGACTTTAATAATTACGCATAACACATTTTTATATGTTTCATCAATTTTGGTCATGAAATTTTCAGAATTCGAAATTATTTTGTTCTTAAAAGTTGTAGATCTTTGAGTCTTCTTTAATTCGAAACTTGAATCAGCTCAATCCTATATCATAGTAAAAAGTTATGCCTAAAATACAAAAATTACGCAAAACTAAAATTTCCGAAACTGTACTTCGTTAGAACACACCATTTCAAGTTTCCAATCTCCAAAATTAATATGTCAAGTCTAATTTTTGCCCTTATTTGACCCACATTTCTCCTAAATGATTCCATTGAGTCCCAATATTATTTTATCTGTAAAATGAACTAAAATACATCAAAACGTTCATCAAACCTGAGAAACTAAACAAAATATTAAGTAAAAGAGGCGGTAAATATTGATATATTTTCCGCTCATCAAGGTGTCCATTATATGATTAGCAATCTGTTAAATTCATGGTTGTGGTATATTTCGGAAGCAAGTTTCGAGTATTTTTTAGAAGATTGCTAATAGATACATCGACAAGATTATACCTATAGAGATTTGGCGTTTATATCTATATCTCTGGGATAATCTGGATACCAGTGACGAATGGATTTTACGTATACAATGACCTCGACCTGTATGATTCAACGAGTTTATCTGTTGTCATCATAATTTACAGATGGGTAAATTATAGACAAGAAAATTGATTTCGTGACGGATATGCCTGAATCTAGAGAGTCTCACTAATGAAATATACTCGTATAGCACTAGTGAAATTTTTATGTATATTGGAGATTATTTATAAATCGTTTAACCGTTAAACGAAAAATACATGCAAATGGACCTAATGGTCATTTCTAAATTAATGTGTATTTATATTTAATATTTGATATTATTAAATACACATGAATTAATTGTCAAATTATGATATTTGACATATATCATTGATATATGTATTTGAGATATTTAATGTAAATATAATACATATATTTAAGATATTTATATTTAATTATTTAAATATTAAATGATTAAAGTAATTGTTTTATAAATATCTTTTTACATGATTAATGTTAGGAAATGACACCATTTGATTGCTAACATTTGTTGATTTACTTTTAAGGTAATAGTTACCAAATCAAACAAGTAACTAATTAAATGAAATTGAAATGAAATTAACAAAAATCTTAATATGCATTTTTCCATTCACGCCAATTTGAAAAGGTATATAAGATTTTTTGTTTCATTTTCTTTAAGAGAACAAGTTACCAAATAAAATTACAAGTAAAGTATGAGAGAAAAGCTTGAAGAATAAAGGAAAAAGCTTATGGAAAATTTGATTTTGTAAGTATTTTCCAACTTTCTTCAACTAGAAAAATATTTTCATGTTTCTAAGCTTCAATATGTGTTGCTTAGAATTTTCTCTACTCTTTATGTATGTAATTAAATTAGTTTGAGACTTGTTGGAAAAATGTTTGCATGTTTATTAACAAAATATGCTTATAATTTGTTATTAAGTATTCTTTTGATTAATTAGTAATCAAGTTGTCATTCTAGAGTTTTAAGGCCACTTATTTATGACCTAAATTATTTCTTGAGTTATTTCAAATGGTGAGACTTGTTTGGTGTATTAAAAAATTGATTAAAGCATTGAATTTATTCAATTTAGTGTAAATTGATTAATTGGAGTAATTTGTGAAATTAGGGTTCTTAACCTATTCTTATTTTGGGGCTTTTAATATATGTGATATATTATGGTGTGTATATGATGCATATTAAATTTGGGATTGATTGGATTTGATATTGACTTGTTTTGAATAAGATTGGACTAAATTGCAAAATTTGGAAACCTTTGGGCTTCTCGATAATTTTGAAATTTAGTGGGATTTTTGTTGCAATTTGTATTTTGATGTGTTGGACATGTTGAAAATCATTTTAGAATTGATTGTATTTGACAATTTGAGGACTAAAATGAACAAAATGTAAAGTTTATAGGTCAAACGGTAATTTTTAAGAAATATGATTTATTGGGAAAAATTTCAGTTTTTAAGTTTTGAGTAATTAAAATAAATAAGTTTATTTCAATTGCCCAGAAAAAATAATTACCGGAAATTATTTCAGAATGAAAATACGCGAAAACGGTGAAAAACAGAGTTACTAGGTAACAGTTGCCCAAACAGTGAACTGGTCACTGTTCGGGTAGTCCACGAACTGTCCAAATATTTTTTGTGCTGACCTGGGCAGTTCCCATGTGCTATTTTACGAAAAAAATTTCGTAACATTTCGCGGTATTTCTATATTATTTATATAGTTATTTGATATCGAATAAATAGGTTTAGGTGAAATATAAATGAATTATTAATATTGGATATTGAATAATTTATTCGTAAGTTTAAAATTTTTAAACTACGATTTCGCCCAAACTGCGCTCCTTCCGCTGCGCCACTCTGACAATACCCCCACACTTTAATAATGAAATTTAAGATATATAATGATCATATGACAATATACAATGTATAAATGAAAATTATGTATTTTTTCTCTTCAATTATTATGTGAAAACACAAAAAATTTCTTTAAAAAATTTATAATCCAAACCACCGACCCTGAATCGCCCAAACCCTGAACCGCCATAGTTTTTCTTATCAACTTTGCGGTTTCGTTTCTAATTTCCCAAACAACCAACCCGCGCGATTTGAAGTGTTAAATGAAAAAATCAACCCGAACCGCACCTCGAACACCCCCTAATAAATACACAGTGGATTTGAATATTTTGGTTGGTCTTTAAGATACTTCTTATGTGGATACTCCTACGGAAATAAACATAAATGGTGTGTTTACTTGAGGGTAATGAGAATGGAGGAGTGAGAATCATTTCATTAAGGTGTTGTATACTTCCTAAAATTGAATAAAATGGAAATGAGAATGAGAGTGGGGCCTATAAATTTGTGAATGAAGAATGAGAATCTCATTCCCACCACCCCCTATGGGAATAGGATTCTCATTCCCATTATTGATGAGAAAGAAATTATAATATTATCCCTAAGATAATTAATTAATATGAATTTAGATATATGTAATATGTTATTTTATAATCATTCAACTAGACAAACATGCTATTGCTTAAGAAATTGGTGTTCAAAAATCAAAACACATCAATAATATTTTATCAAACAAATAATTTGATAAATTACATTTAAATGTCAACGGTGATGAGAAGTATTGCAATTTGATCACGTTCTTAGTCTATTTCATGTTTATTGATGAACTTTCGTACTCTTTATCAGTTCTCCATTCCATTCTTCTCAGTTACTCTTCATCCGTTTCTTCCATTTTATTATCACTCTCACTTTTTTGAAGCAATTCCTCATTATCATCGTAAGATTGAAATTATTGATCCCGACATGCATGTTTTCTTATAAAATTGTGAAGAACCATTGAAGCAATCACAATTTTCACTTGCTTACTCAGAGGAAAGATATGCATACCTAGAAAGATAGCTTTATTGACGGTAAGTTTTTTTTTTTTTTTAAATTTTATTTTATCAACGCTTTTAATATTTTTATTCCATAGGTTTTAATATATGAAAGAGTGTAGAATGAATAAAATATTTTGGATATACTTGTCATTATATCTATTTTAAAAAAGCTCATTAGCTTATACTCCCAAAACCCAAATTTTGAGATTTTATTAGTAGAAATAAAATAATTTTTTTAATCCCCAGAAGCTCCACTCAAGATATAACCAAACACTTTCAAAAGTTTTGAAAAGTGTTTATGTAATTAAAAAAACTCTTTTATCTCTATAAAAAGTTATACCAAACAAAGACTCAGTGATTACCAATCAAATTGGGTTAGCGCCAACTGTCAGTACAAAATATAGTTCGAGGGCAAAAACGTCATTTCAGGGAAAGGTTGTGAAAAATCTGTTGGTCACTTTGAGGAAACTGTTAAACGGAATTTTTGGTTTGCTGGTTGGGTATGATTTTACTGTTCAGATGATTTTTACAGGTTTCCTGTGAACATATATTAATTTATATAGGCTTGTTCTTTATTATCTGGGCTTTGTAGACATATTTTGATTGGACTTCCTGTTTTTTTTTTTTTTAAAAATTTATTTAGGTTCTCTCGTTATTTTTAATTTGATTGGGCCGCTGATTTTAATCTTATTGGGCTTTCCAGTTTCGGGCTTAGGCTTGCTACTTTTTGTCTAGTTTTTTGGGTTGATGATTGGTTAGTAATTTCATGTCGGTGGGGTTGATTTGTGATTACGGGGTGGCTTTTTGTAATTTTCTTTTAATTAATGAAATAACATCCATATGTGCCAGTGGTAGGGATGGCAATGGGTCGGGTTCGGGTCGGGTTATTTAGCTCGGGCCTGATTTTTAATTATAAAAAATTATAAATTAAAAAATTTTATTATATAAATATATATATTTTATAAATAAAAATATTTAATTATTTATTTTAAGTTTTTGGGTTGCAAGCAGCAACTGTTTGAAATAGAGAGACAAAATCACTCCTCAGTGTTCTTTGTTTTCTTCTTGTAATAGCTTCGGTGCCTGTTTTATCTTTATGTGTTTCTCTGCAAACATATTGAGATTGTTGCTTTGTAGTTTTTTGCAAAAATTCTTGAATTTTTTTCTTACAAAAAATTAAAGAAAAATTATAAATTTTTATTATAAAAAATTATAAATATAAAAATTTAGGATATAAATATATATATTTTTAATAAATTAAAAAATTTATTTTTTTTTTATTTTAAGCCCTGGCCAGGCGGGCCCGGGCGTAAATTGTTGAGCCCGGTCCGAGCCCGAGCCTTGCTCGGTTTCTAGGCCTGGCCCGGGACTTTCGTATCCTGGCGCCGGCGGGGGGTTTGGTCGGGGTAGGGGTGTGGAATCGGTCGGTTGCAGTCGGTTTAATCCTTGATTTTTTATCGTAACCGAAATTCTCGGTTAAAAAAAAGTGTGACCGATTTAACCAATTTATGATACATAACCATTAACCAATTAACCATTACTATTTCGGTCGGTTATGGTTAATTCGGTTATTAACCAATCCAATAAAAATTAAAATTTAATATTTTTTTTATAATTTTTAATTAGTAAAAGTATATATGATGTAGCTCGGTTCTACCGATTTTTTTCGGAAACGTTTCAACCGGTCGAACCACTGGTACATTAAATTTTTTGGATCACTAATTTGATCACATATCCGATTTAAAAAATACCGATTATAACTAAATTTGATTAAATAAATCAATATCTAATTACATGCGAGAG